>WBMV01002002.1:140621-280126 GCA_013396655.1 Campylorhamphus procurvoides | reverse complement strand
TTTTTTTTTTTTTTTTTTTGGTTGGTTGGGGATTTTTGTTTGGGTTGGGTTGGGTTGGGTTGGGTTTTTTTCACTAAAGTTAAGGGCAGGAATGAATGCCATCCTGACAAGTTTCTTAATGCACAAAAATACTCACAGTGTGAACTTCCACAGGTTGCTCAGCTTCTGCTTCACAGTCATTGATTTTATTACAGGAATTTTCCACTAAATAATATGAGCTGCACTACAGATGCCAAACCATGCACTGTGTTCCAAAATGTGACTGGATTGACTAATAAATTCAAGTTCTAGTCATCCGATTTTTTTTAATCAAATTGTTTAAGACTAAAATAAATAGAAATCACCATGGGCGAAATGAAATTGTAGGTTTAAAAATTGTGGTATAATGCAGACATGTAGATAGACAGAATTGTGAACCATACTGTAGAAACACTTTTGTCTTTTGACACTGAAATCTTGCATTTAAAATTAGCATTCCTTTGAAAGCTGACAGCTGAATCAATGGTTATTTTGAAATGGATGTGAACCATTATGACGGTCTAAGAATCCTTTCTTTTTCTTTTCTTCCCCCCCCAGCCCGATAAATTAATAAATAAATCCAAGTATATAAATTAGGGAACAAATAAGGCACTCTTTGTAGTAAACAGTCTGTAAACAGACTGTGACCTAAAACATTTGTTCGGCGCTCTAGTTTGTTAACAACATCAGATTCAGATCACTGGCTCATATTACCTGGAGACAGAAAGAAAATTGGTTGAACTAATTAGGAAATTTGCAAGACAGGTAATTCATGTTTAAGACTCCAGAAAACATACACCATGTTTCATAATAGGAACACAATTGCTTAGCTGACATACAGATGATGTGCAAATATAACATTTATTTATACAATAGATACAAAACAAATCCAGATGGAAATGAGAAATCTCATCTATCAAATTAGAGACCATTCACAGTAAAATTTCATTTTTCAGGGCTTACCATATATGCAATTTACATAAATCACTCTGGTTTTGCATAAAAATAGGAAAGCTTGCAGGAAACATGTCTTATGCTCACTAGGTATCAAGTAGATGCAAAAGTTTTACTATATTGACTAAATTTATCTCTAGATTTAGTTTATTGTAGTGTAATTATGGTAAGGAAGAACTTGAACATTCTGATGATGATGGACACTTTAGATGAGTCTTCTAAAAACATAACCTTTTAATTTGAAGGGAATATGATTCCAGTGTAATGTGAGGTAAGGAACATCTAACAGTTGTACCACTTCTTGAAACTAAAAAATTATGGAAGTCAATCATAAATCTAACCAACTGTCAGCAATGCTGTTATCTTCACTCATCTCAGAGGCAGCTTTTTCATTGACATAAAGGAAATTTAGATAAATTTCTAGTAATCAGTTGTGCTAAACTGCATTAAAGAGCACAGTGTGAAGCATATAATATAAAAATATGCTAAAATATCAAATACATTTGTGTATTGGGTAAAAGAATACATCACTACAGTAATACATATTTTGGTCCACAATGAAAATAGTTTTGTGTTGATACACAAAAATCATTACTTTCAATTATTCATCTTCAATGCCTCTGAATACTATTACTTGTTGCCTTTCTCCTCTGAGGCAGTTTTTTTTTTTCTTCTTTTCTAAATTCCCTAACTCTACATTTGGCAATGGAAGAAGAAAAAACAAGTAGTGATGGATAATTTATATATATTTTAAGATTATACTGCTTTCCTCAGTCTTAAGTTTCCTGACATATTCATTAATTTATTATTATTTATAATAAAAATGGCCATATGTGCAACAGGCTTATAGAGTAACTTAGTATTGATCTGAGGTTTGACTGATGAGTCTCTGAAAAAACACTTTATGCCATTACTGAAATTATTGTTTGTTACCTTTTTGTATTGAAAAATGTGGTCCCTTCTACATCATGTTTAACCAGGAAGATGGAAAACCATTTTAATATGGAAAACACTCATAAAGGAAAACCATAATGGTATGTAAAAACTGAAATGGTGGCACTTCAGATACATTGTGTTAAAGTGTGTGTACTAGCCTTACTGATGGCTCCAGCAAAGGGATTGTTTGTGAGCTTTCTGTCCTTAAAGATTCTGCAGAGCATTTTCATCATTTTAACTTCCCTTTACATGATTTATGAGTTCATGATTCATAGGGTTAGATGGATGAACAGACATTTGTGATAGACTTAACACAGGTGCTTGTGGAACAATCTTATTTTATCGTATTTTCACAGGGCTATAATATCCTACAGAATAGATTTGTTCATACAGACAAATAAAATTAGGATTTTCTGTTTCTACGTACCTGACAGAAAAGTGCAGCTCACAAGACCAGAAATTTGTGATCCTATCTATCTGTGGTCTTGTTTAGTTTACCAGTATATCTCCTTCCTAAAAAAAATGCTAAAAACTACAGTGGATGTTCCACAGAGGCCACAAACCCTGTTTTAATGCTCAATTCTTTTTACCATCAGAAAGCTTCCTTTAATATCTGTTAGATCTCCCTGGTTAATTTTAAGATTAGTGTTTGGGCATGAAGAATGTAGTATATTCTTTCTTTTGGCCACAGCATGTATTTGAAGATTTCTATGTTTATATTGAGAGAATATTATGAAAATTTCATCATCAGACAAAAGCATTCTTCTTAAGTCAAGTTGCATGTATGATCTAATTTTGTTCTTCCTCATCACTGTTTACCTTGAAGATGAATTACATTGGTATGACCTAGATATTCACAGAGAACTGATACTGACAATTATTTTTCTACATGGTTTCTTAAGGTTTCTTAGAATTACTTTGATTAACGTGGCAAATTGAAATAGAACTGACTGGTCAATAACTTTCCACTTATTCTTTTAGCTCAAAAATAATTAAACATTGGTTCTTACCCAGTGTTCTGAAATTTCGTGCAACCCCCAAGGAAGCTCTTGGGCAGTTCTTTGTGTATATTACTACAAATTTATTTAAAACATCTCAAAAGCATCTAGAACGCTTGCTGTATCCTTTTACACATATTTTGCTAATTTTCTTTTACCTTCTATCTCTTTCACCTATGAATTTCCAATCACCACAAAACTGCATGCAGAGAAATCAATTTACCAATGTAAAATTTACAGCCTTAAATAAATCACCTTTGATTTTGGTGTTATGATAAAATTCTGTCTCATCAGTGTAAGGAAGAGTAAGCTTTCCCGGTGAGTTCTCCTCATCCAAATTTTCTAGGATGAAAATATTTCTTAGTGCTCTATTTGCCAATCAATCTGGGCACTCATTCATTCTCACTGAATTTCCAACCACACTTTGACCCAGTTTGAGTTGTTAATCTGTATACCTTAATCTCTTTCTGCTCAATCCATTTTTTTTTTCATTAGGTACATTTCTTTGCAGAGCATGCCACAATGCAACTAACTAAGTAGCTTTACATGTTGTATATGAAAAGACATGTTGTATATTACAGTAAAATTATACAAATCCTTCCTTGGTCTTTTTTGAGAGTGCAGGGAAAAGTTTGTTGGAAACACAAACTTTATAGAAAAGTATAAAACAAGGAAAAAAAGTGTAGCTCGCATATACAGTTTCATAAGGTTATAATCCCAGGAAAAACACAGAAGTGAATAAAACATTTAGAACTTTCTAATTATTAATTTTTATGAAACCGTGTGAATATGTTTGCACTGTATGATGTCAGCAAACATGAATCTGGGGTGAAAGAACTGTTTATTAAACTTGTAAATAGACAAATATATCTTCAATCTGAATTCTCAGAAGTATTCCATTTCTTTCCTAACTTCATAGCTAGCAAGATAACTAGGGTCTGAATCTTTTGAAGGAACTGAGTCTTAGTGTGCACTCACTCTTGGGCTCTTGTGTTCCAGCTTACATATTAGAAGCGTACTCTAGGTCTCAATTATATTATCTCCAACGACTCAACGAAGACTCACCTCCAGAGTACATTTCTTTCTACCTATGTATTTATTTCTAGCTCATAAAAGTGAGAAAAATTCATGGATCAAGGTAAAGACAATGTAATAAGTGAAAGAAAGCTCTGTGTGCAAGCAAAGCAAAGTCCTTTAATCACCAACTCCTCTCAGCAGGTAGGACTTTAGCTACTTTCTGGACAGCATGTTTAATGGTTACTCAGGAAGGCAAACACCATAATCAAGAATGCCCCTCCTTTGTCCCCCTTTCTCTGACGTTTTATTGTTGAGCATAACATCATAGGCTGCAGAATACCCCCTTGATCAGTTGGGGTCAGCTGTTCCAGTTGTGTCTCATCCCAGCTCCTTGTCCATCTCCAGCCTACCCACTGAAGGGGCAGAATGAGAAATAGGTGTCACACCAAACAGCCTGGTGTGTTATCAGCACTATTTTAGCCACAAGTCAAAACCACAGCACCCCACAGGCTACTATGAAGAAAATTGACTTAATCCCAGACAGCTCTCGTAAAATCTCCACCCCTTATGCCATATCATTTTCATTGTGCTCAGGCCTTCACCATCCAATATATTCTTGTTAAGCAACAAACAGCTTCCTGTCCTTTCGTACATGAACAGAGAACCACAGCAGTTACACCTACCAGGCTGCAACTGTGACCATCCAGGTGGGAAATTCCTTCCTTGATCCCAGATTCCACAAATTCTGAACACTTTAGAATAGAATTTCCACAAAACCCCCTCTCAACTTCCCTTTTCCACTGTTAAGTGGATTTTTTTTTTGTTTTTGCATGAGCTATTGAAAGTTTAGTGCATGAAGGTTTTAAAACCAAAAAGCCATTTTCTAGTTTTTTTCTCTTAAAATGTAAAATTAATGTTTATGCACTTGTACAGCAAACTATATTCAGTGCATAAAATGGAAAAAAAAAACGTTCAGTGGACGGAATTAATAGATTATTCATTTATCTCAATTTATGAGACACTCAAATAATTACAAACGAAAGTCACAAGTCTCAAAGAGAAAAGTTCTGTAAATATTTTCTTTGAGCTGTTTTTTAGTAATACATACAAAATTAATTGGAACTTTGAGTCATTTTTCCTAAGTTTCAGCAACTGGTTTAAATATCTAAGGTCTCAATTCCACTACAGAGTTGTCTTTTTCTCTGTTTGAACTGCACTCTTGCCAAGATGAACCTGAGCCAAAACAACCAATAAGCTACTCCAGTTAAAACAATGAAAGCTCATTCTCAGAATTCTAACTTATTCAAAAAGTGAGATTTTTTACTTTTGTTTAAGTGATTTTCATTCTTTCTCACTCAAGAGAGTGAGAAAGGACAGGGTCTTGATTTTATTTTTCTCAGCCATTGGATTGCTGGTTTCAGTCCATCTCAAGGTCACATTAAGGGTTGCCACTATTTGACAGTGAATTATCCTAAATGAAATCAATTGGTGACCTCAATCTAACTGCTGCTGTGTATGTCCTCATCACAATTCAGCAGAGTGAAGAGACACAAAATGGACCCAGAGTTTGAACTCAGGAGATGTTTCCTCCAAGCCTCAGTTAAGACATACTGCACAGAAACACAAATAAGCCTCTTTATGAGTATTTTCTTTGTGTAAATTATTTTCCAGTCATCACTATGAAAAATAATTTATATATTTTAGTAGAAGAAGAAATTTTTTAAAATAATGATTCTTCATGAGTTCACATATTTAATTCCCAATTTATCATACTCTTTAAGACTTTCAAGTGAAAGATCAAATGCAATGAATATACAACTTTCTGAGGGATAATGAATTACTTTTCCTTATTTAGATGGTATTATTTGAAATAAAGAATTTTAAACATATTTATGTATTGTGCTTAATCCAGTGGGGGCATGGCCAGGACATCTGACCCAAACTGTCCAAAGATATATTCCAAACCATAGGATATCAGTATATATACTGGGAAGGTTGGCTGGGAGAGGCCAATTGTTGCTGGGAGATTGGGCTGGGTGTTGGTCAGTGGGCGGTGAACAATTGTATTGTGCACGACTTGTTTATCTTGAATGTTATTTTTCTCTTTTTGCTATCTCCATTATTATTATTATTATTATTATTATTATTGTTATTGTTATCATCATCATCATGATTACATTTTATTTCAATTATTAAACTGTTCTTATCTCAACCCATAGGTTTTGCCTTTCTCTTTCTGTTTGTCCTCCCCATCTCACCATGGAGGGGGTGGTGAGCAAGCAGCAGTACCACACAGCTGTGTGGTACTGCTGCTTGCTCACCAAGCTGGTACAGCTGCCAGCTGGAGTTAAGCTATGACATGTATATATTTCTAAATTCACAACAATTAATCACAAAAGTAATTTAACAACAGGAGGTGTTATTGATGACACTGCTTTGTAAAAATATATAGTTTTTTTGTAGCAGAACATGCTCTAAAACTATAGCTACAATTTCTGAGAAGAAATCCAATGATATCCCATTGAAACATCCAGCAGTATTGGCAACAAACCCTACTATACTCTACTGTTTTCTTGATGAGATCTTACTGACAGTGTTTTATTTCCACTCATTCTTACACAATAAGTCTTACATACCCCCTACTTATAAATATATGAATGTGTATGTGTACACATACAGCCCTGTACATTTGACATACGTAATATCTAAGCTAAGCAACTAGAAAAAAAATTAGTGTTAAGTTGGCCTTTTTTGGTGCTCAGGAAAGAGTTGATGTTATTACCTTAGTTTTATTGTTTATTATGTTTTCAATATCTTTACCTCAGATTTATCCCTCTTCCCATTTTCTAGAACATACAAATGTATATTAGTTACTCTTACATATTTGTTAATGTATTTCACAGGCATGCTGGATGCAACTTGTGCAAACAGGCCAGAAAATCTGAAGCCAGAGCCAAGGCAAAGTCATGCCAAAACATTAGATGATCCATTGGAACTGATTATACATGTACAAAAGGGAAAACGCGTGAAGTGATATATAAGGTCACTGTGACAGCCAGAAGGTAATGCCAAAATATTCCTACTGGTTTGGCTCGTTCACATGTATGGGCACAGAGCTGATTCAAACACTCTGCATGAGCCAAAATTAACTTCCTTGGCTTGCCCACCTTCAAAGCACAGCTGTTGTGGCAAAAACAACCCATCAGACATGAACTCATTTTGCTAGTTTTCATCTGCCTTGACTTTGTAAGATGCAGCCACCAAGGGCAGAGTGCTTTGCTGCTGCTGCCACTGCTGTTCTGAGAATAGTCTGCACTGCTCAAAAAACCTGTTGGACTCACATTGTCTATTGCAATGAGATGTCAGGTTCTGAATAATAAACATGCTCCTAATGAGGTCTAGGCACCTCTAACCAAGATTTTGAGAGTGTGACTAGTGATTTTGATTGTGCTACGTGCTGGGGCCCATCTGGAAACACCTGAGCGGTCTGATTTGCAAAAACCACAGTAGTCTTTGCAAAGGATCAATTAAACCCAGTCTTGAATGGGACCTTCCAAAGCTGGGGTTGTCAAAATCATTAGTAGATTTTTAACTATCTTAGTCTAATTAGATTGAGAACGGGAGAGTAGAAACACATTGACAAAAAATTTTCCAAAGTTGTAATAGTTATTTTTTATTTAACTACAGTAGAAGATATGATGTTTGTCTTGCTTGTCATCCATCCTACCGTCACCCCCACCAGCCACAAAATGTTGTCTTGAGTTTCTTCTCATCTATGCTGTGATCCTAAATTCTGTTAATTACAGTTTCAGTAAGAAACCTTGTATTTCTGCTCATTACATGAATTTTAAGACGTTTGTATAATTAACATAGAAATGAAGCATCAAGCAGAGAGTTTAACATAAACTTACTGTTAAATATATAGGCATTTCCTTTTATTATCACTTCCTCCCACTATACCAAATGCTAATAATTTTAGGAAAATTTTTATTATGATGACATGAAAAGAATAGAACACCTTTTCCAGACAGAAAAAAGTAAAGTACAAAAAGCTCATGGCAAAGCAACCTGCTTTTAAGTTGATCTGAGTTTTCTAGGTTTGTCTTCCTACACTAATTTCATGGAGGTTTTTGAAGGGTTCTGAGAACATTTTCTGCATGGGAAAAAAATAACACATCACTTCTCTTAACATATTACACTGTTTTTTGTTTGTTTTTTTTTCTCAAGTATATATTTTTCCTTTTCTTAAGAAAAAAAATGAAAGGCTAATTTGTTATAGAATGTGATTTGATTTCACTGCCTTTAATTAATCCTTGGTTTATGTTTAATTGATTAATAAATTTCTTATTTATACAAGACTTCTGAAATATTAATACATACTCTACAAACAATGAATTTTCAAATTCTTTTCTGATGCAAAATCTTCAATAGTGATTGAAGGTAAGACTTGACTACCTCAGAATTTTTTTATTGAAATCAGAACATAAAGTCTTGCACATGAAAACTATCACAGAGGAGGATGGTTTTTTTTTTGTTAGATGTCATAATAATGTTTAGTAGTATATCATCAAGGTTTTTGCAATTTGTTTTACCATTGCTGCCTTATTTTAGTGTAGCAAACATAGTTTCATGCCAAAAGTTCATGAACCATCAAAATTAGATATATTTTTTTTAAATTATATTTTCACACATTCCAAATGCAGTTTTATTGATATATGTGGAAATAATTTAACAGACAATCATAAAATCATAGAATGGTTTATATTGGAAGTAACCTTTAAGATTGTCTACTCCAGTTCACTGCCATGAACAGGAACATTCTTCTATAGACCAGGCTGCTCCAGGTTCCAACTCTCCTAACCTTGAACACTTCCAGGGATGGGGCATTCACAGGGCAGTTTGTTCATGTGTCTCACCACTTCATAGTGAAGTAATTTACTGGGATTCAACTGTGTATGAAACTATGACTTCTGTTAAAGCAGTTCCAAGGGAGCTCAAGTCCCTGCTAGGCAGAATTGGTACTGAAAATCTATCCTTAAAGACATCATTTACTGAATTTGCAATAAGGCACATTCTCATGCAGATGTGCAGTGAAACTTTGCTGTTCTTGTTACTACTAGACTTTTCCAGGAAGTTTTCTCCTTGAAATTTTCTGGTGAAACAAGTGGAAAAATAAAGATTGAACAATAGATAATATGTTAATAAGGAAAACCAATCATCTGAATCCATATTTTTCCTTTGTATACAGTTACAGAAAAACTCAGGAAAAAAATTTAAATATTTTCTCTAAGGAAAAATTCCACATTTCTTCCACGTGATTCTTAAACTGAAAGGGTGTCTTAGTAAAAAATTTCTGTTACCACAGAAGTGCCTGACCAATGAATTCCACACTTTGCTTACTGTGAAAGTGCTTACTGGGATGAAAAACAGGATGATACTTAAACAGTCCATACATGATTATTAAGGGCACATCAAGGAAGAGAGAGATAGGTTTTCAACTTGACCATATCCGGGGTTAGGCATTTCCATCACTGGAATTGTTTAAAACAAAATCCTTTACCTGATGACTCCTTCTTTCCTCCACTTGGAGGCGATGCTGTCCCTTGTGCTGTACTATGACAGATGCCTCTCTTCGAGACACTGCATACTCAAAAAAGAAGACAGTCACACTTCAAGTATAAATCTTTCACTACAGAGTATAATTATGAAGAAAAGAAATTATGCTTCAGAAATTAATTTAGTTTGCTAAATGGGAACTAGACTTCTTTGGCAGTTTAGCTTGATCCAGAAATCCCAACCAATTCCAAAGCTCTTTCCCAGTAAGTGAAAGGTTGAAATAGGTTTTTGTATGAAATATTATAATCATCAGTGATTAGCTGTAGCCCCATAGCAATTAGTGTCTAAATTAACAGAGAAGTAATTTGAAAATACTCAGGCTAACTACGCTTTTGAACTTTCCCCTACTTTCTCCAAGAAAACTACTTCAAATATTTTTTCTGGAATAAGAATATATTCTGAAATGTGCTTAAATAAAATCAAAATAGCTGCTGTATTGTATGTATTAAATAAATATATCTTTTATAAGGTGAAGCTTTATTTCACTGGCTTCATACCAAATGATGTTTTCTGTTTCCCAATAGCAAGGGAAGACATGGGGAAATGATTCAAGTCTGATGGGTTTCAAGTAGGTGACTAAAGATGTCACATTATATTTTACTTTCTACTATGACTGTGCTGCCTCTGTGAATGTTTTCCCTAGGTTTCCATGAAGGGGCAATATAGGGTGATAGACCAATTTAAGGCCCTGATGACTGTCCTGTTTGGTGGCAGGACACACATCAGCAGCTGGAGGGGCCAGTCCCAGAAATCTATTGTCAGAGAGTAATGGGTTACACAAAAAGGGACAAAGAGACCCCAATGGCTTCCCAAAAGTCCTCAGCAAAATGAGGAGACTTCCTAGCAACAGGCTCATAGGATTAACAAAGGGTTAATGGAGTGTTATGGAAATAATATGGAGTTTTTTTGCAATATCCTATAGGAAAACAGGGAGCCGACTCTCAGGCCTATGTTATCTGTCTATCACCCCAAAAATTATTATTGACTGTGGTCATTCAGACTGCCTAAGAATAAAAAAAGTATAAAAAGAGATAGGACGTGAGCAAAATTGGGGAGAAGTTCCCCAGTCATCTCTGAGGGGTAACTAACAAGCTGCCCAGTCTCCCCACACTCCTTCAGGCACTGTAGAGATGAGCAACCATTTACTCTGCTTTTCTTTACGCTTTAGGCCTTCTGCCTTACAGATTAGGGTCTTTCACCTTTACCCCATAGATACTTTGTTTACTAATTGTACTTTGCTACTTTGATAATTTTACCTTGTCTTACAGCTTGTAACTTAACGGGTAATATATCTTACTTTATATTCTTTTTTTTTGGTTGTTATCCTACATTGTACTTTATTGCCAACTCATTGCTCATGGTTTGCTTTAAGGTGTGAGGTGCCTCATCTTAGTGAGTTAAAATGCGTGTTAGTGGGAAGTGGCTATATTTTTTCTTTTTTGCTTTGTGTTAATGAATGTGTTTAGACTTTTCCCTTGTCTTTGCAAATTGATCTGTCCTGAAGGGGGAGTTGGTTTCTTTAGTTTTGTATTAAGGCTTAGTAGTTGTGCTGTGTTGTAGAGCGTATTTCTGTTTTTTTGGGATTTGTTTATTTGTTTAGTGTAATCATGCAGTTAAACATTATCACCGGCAATGCAAACCCTGCAGTAGTTTGTCACATACTTGTATTAATAAAAGTTATTTCATGAACTGCTAGAGTTAGTCTGGTTTGTTTCTGGTGCTGGCAGCCACATAACTTGTAAGAGAACTCTGCAGAGAAAGTTCTCCCTTGCTTTTAAGTGCCATCTCAATATCAGGGTATCAAAAATCCATTTCAGTGAATCTGTCTAGCAAAAGGTCTCTTGAGGTGAGACATGGACAGACTCTACTAGGTTTTAAAAGGCTCTGATATTCTGGGGACACTGATAGCCAATTAAAAATATATTGATACAGGTGGGATAAGAAATCTTTGCATTTCTGTCCCTTTTTCACATGAAAGGCAAAATTGAACTTTAACTACTGTTTTCATTGTTATTGTTATTACAGACATCTGCAATCTCTAGGAAAACAGTCAAAACAGCATTTCATCTGATATCATTGTACTGTCCAATTAGTCCAAGTCAAATTAAAAATTAATCTTAACTGAAAGATCAACACTTAGCATGAAACATTTAATCCTAGTGTTTTCAAAGGTCTGGAGTAAACGGGCTAGTTGGGATATACCAAGAAATCAGCAGGTCAAACTGTTAGGCAATTTCTTAGTGCATCTCATTACCAATGATTGCAGATTTCTGTCAGAAAAAGAGAGTTTTTCTAGTGAACTTTTCAAAGTTATCAATGGAAGTAAGGGTGATTTTTGCAAAGAATTTATGACTTAAAAATAATAGTAAACTACTTACATGACCTGAAGTGTGAGGTAAGCTTAAGACTAAATTGAGAAAATAGTGATGTCTTGTCATGAGAAAACAGGCAATGTGCATGTGCAGGCACTGTACAAAGGTACACGCCGCATTCGAAATAATTATGTTTAGTTGATTGAGACCAGTACAAGAATTACTGATTGCCAAAAATGTTCTTGGTCTTAATCCAAAACTAGTATGCATATGCCTGAGGCAATATCCACTTAAGCCCTGCCTTGTCAATTTTGAGAACCTTTCTGTTCACGTAACTTCTGTTCACCACTTTCTTAATTGATCGTGGATCATCACCTCTTTTTCCCTCTGAATTCTCTCTGAGAATGGCAAACCATCCTGTATGACAGGTCTGGAAAATGGACAGGGACCTCCATCCTCTGCAGCAGGAATGCTCACACTGTCATAATTGACTGCTTCTTATTCTCAAGTTCAGGCTCAACCAGTACAGTTGCTTCTTTTGGCAGTGTTCTCTTACAACTTCAATCTTGCAACACTGCTCCCGCTTTCTGAACTACTCTATGGATCAAGGCCATGAAAATTTCCAGAACAGTTGTTCTAACAATGATCAGAGACTGTCCTGTGGTATATCACTGCCATTTATGAGGATGCATATACCAGTCTGAGAAGACCTGTTGATCCTCCACAATTTTTTTGGTTCTTGTTTTCCTAACTTGATATACAAGCTACTCACTGCCTGTTAGCTATGTTAAAAGTGCCTGATCCTCCCTGATCAAGGTTCGCCATAGGCAAAAGCTTCAAAAAGTTATTAGATTTCTCTAGAGGTTGCTACAAAGGTTGACAGATGTCAGGGCTCTTGTGGCTATCCTTATCTGGGAGCTGTGGTACCTTCAGATTCCTTAGAGGTTCCTAGGAGTGTCTCAAGAATCTCTGATAAAATCCAGAGGGTAAAGAAAATCACAAAACAGAGACTAGAAAATCCTGTCAAAAAGGATTTTTATTTTGAGTGGTATGGAAAAGAGCATTTGGAAATGTCCTGTGAAGTGAACATATATATAAACATCTAAATAGGTAAAGAGTCTTATCTTTTTTGCAAGATTTTGATGATAATGAAACATTTTAATGTATTTGCTACAAAACAGATATTACTTTTTTAAAACAGAAAATGAATTAGTCAGCATCTTCTGTTTGTACATTAAACTATGTTTCTCTTGGATTCCTTGCTGTCATAACATGAAAGCAACAAAAGACAAAAAGAATAGCCTGAGAAGATAGTGAGGTTTGTAGTGGTCATTATTTTTGAGGGAATGCATCTGATGGTTGTCCTAGAGGAATGAGCAAACAGTGCTCTGCCAAAAAATTTTCTAACATAAACTTCCAGCAGTGAAAAAACACACTCTGCTACATACAGAATTTTTCTCCTTGGGTAGAGAATGAGAACATGGATTATATATGACACGTACATAGATACATTGCTTAATCTTTTTGAGGACACCCAGATATGAGAATGAGGAAAAATGAACACAGAAGCTTACATAGCGCAGCCTTTCCTCACAGTCTGATACCAGAATAGGTAATGACTACCAGAGAAAGAAGGGAAGTTTATAGACTAGGAAATAAGCTTTCATAAAGATAAATAAAATTATGATGAAGAAAAAATAGAAACCAGAGTAAATTGTAATTTATTGCTCAGCTACCAACAATAAAACTATAGAAAATGAAAGGAGACACATTAGAAAGATAAAATAGAATTTGTATAGTATTCACAATAATGCAAAAAAATGAGATAAGCATGAACAATCTTTCTCTCCCAATATATTTTCCATGTAATCAAAGCACAGTGATTAAAAACAAGTTTATATTTTTGAAATATTTATTGCATTTGTAATCCCACCAAAAAATATATGTCACAACAAATATGTATTTATGAAATATGTATATATAAAGGTAAACTTTCCTAAAGATCCTCCATTATGAACATATGACAGTAAAATAAATTTATTTAAATTCTGTTCATTAGAGCAGAATTCTGTTCATTAGAATGAATAAATAATCTACAGTATTTTCTGACAAAAAAAAAGCAGTACTGTAATGTTTAATTTACAGAAAAAGGTATACTAATTCTGCTAACAGTTAAAGGTCATTTTTCAATTATAAAATCAAGTGTTATTGACATCTGAAAGATCTGCTGACAATGTTAGCGTATTTCAACAATTATTGTCATAAAAATCTATTATTTACCAAATGAATTAAAATTACAATGTCCCAGAAGTAAACCTAAAAGGAAATGTGGAGGCTACAAGTAAAATTTGCTGTGAGAAAAAGGTACATAATAAAATTCCGTTTGCTATTTATTTACATCAAATGAGAAGAGGAAGGTACATAAAAACTGAGTTCACAGAATCCTGGCTCCTGCAGCTGGAGAAGCCCAAACCATCCTGATACAAGAAAACAAGTACGGCTGAAATCTTGTTTTTCAGTTTTCAGATCTCACTTGTGGCTGCAAATTGAATTTGGGATTCAAAGAATAAAACCTCTACAAACCTAGGCTACCACTTATAAAAGGGTTCATGCTTTAATTCAGAAAGTTTGTGGGAAAAGAAGATTTAAGCTTCCATTTGTAAACTTAATGGCTACAGAAGAAGGGAAACCCACAATGAGTTTCTTTCATGGACCAAAAGATGACCAGTTCTGCTTCAGTCTGCTCTGACAATGTCTGGAAATAGCACAGTCAGGGTTTGTGCATTCCTGACAAAGATATCACTCTGCAAAAGTATATATATGCAAAAAGATATTACTCAAAAATGAGATATTCATAAAGTAGAAGAAGACGTTTATACTTTATAGCCAAATAGTCAAGAAGTATCACTAAAGAAGAGAGATTATGGTTTTGGGCAACATTTCTGTAGAATATATCTGGTTTTATTTTGAAGGCTTAAGAAGAGCAAAAAGAAGGCATCTCTCTGATAATCAGGCATTGGATCCCATGTGTTCTTCTTTTCCACCTCATCTGACATACCATTTTAACTCTACAAAAACTTTAATGATGATCATAATCCACCATCATGGCCTCTAAATATTCAGTTATGTATTGTTTCATAACCAGGTTCTTCAGTCAGTTGTTCTCAATTTTTTTTTTAAATCCATGTTAGTTCACTTCTTCACTTTAGATTTGCCTTCCAAATCCATTCTTGAGCATAAGTCCATCTTTATCAATAACTAAATCAATTCTCTATTTACACAAACTCTTTCACAGTTTATCAGTTTTACATTCCCCATTATGCTGGAATTTCAGCTGTCATTTCTCTTAGGAGTATAGATGCAGGAGTCCATCATTCTCCCCCTACAGTGTCTTTTATGCCCAAGACATCAATAATTTGTCTATTCAGGAAATATTTCCAAGCTTTAACACTTATAAAGTCTCAGATTATAAAAAAAAATTCAAATTTTTTATTCATTTTGTTTTGCTTTGAAGAAAATTAATTTAGTAGCAAACAGGAACAAGGATAGAAATACAAAGTGGCCCAATTGCAGTAGATCAACAAATTGCCCCAAGTAATTGTTCTAATCTTTTCAACCCTTTTCCCCCAATTATGAATCAGGTTAACAAAATATAAATAACCCCAAATCACAAACTCACAAAATTTTTCGGGTTAGAAAGGAAATCTGGAGATCATCAAGTCCAATCCCCCTGCCAAGGTCACCCAAAGCAAGTTACATGGGAACAGGTGGGTTTGGAATGTCTCCAGAGAGGGACACTCCATGACCTCTCTGGGCAGGATGTTCCAGTGTTCTGACACCTTCAGTGTAGAGTTCTTCCACGTGTTGAGGTGAAACTTCTTGCATTTTAGTTTATGGCCATTGCTCCTCGTCCTGTCACTGGGCACCACTGAAAAGAGTCTTTCACCCTCCTCTTGACACCTGCATTTGAGATAGTAGATGTATTAATGAGATCCTCTCTCAGTCTTCTCTTCTCTAGACAAATCCTTTTTATCAAACAAGACAACCATGAGCATGGTGCAAAATTAACATGTTTTAATTTATGGCAGGGCGAGGACTAAGAGGTTTCACTCAGTCAACTTATAGTTCAATGAGAGAATAGTGATTTGATTAACTATAGAAACTCAAAGTTTTCCTGGTTTATGATACTATACTTACTGCTAAAAAAACAAAAAACAACCCATTGGCTTCAAAAAGAACATACTATAAAAATTAGCTCTGCAAAAACTGGTCTTCAAATATTAAAAGCATTTTATTAGAATGAAGTCTTCTTTTATTCCTCTGAAATGATGGGTGCTCAGACCTTATCTTTCTGAGGAAAGATGAGATATGATTATACCATTCTTTGGCTGTCAGGAAAAAGGCATCAGACATCATGAGATTAACTAAAAAAAATCATATCAATTGCGAGTAAATGCATGAATATTAGGTTTAATAATCATCTCAGGACATAATGTTTTAAGAACTAGTTCACAAGAAATGCTGTCTTGTGGTGTATCTCCATGAAAATATACAAAGAAATCACAACCAATTTTCTCCAGAGCTTTTGTGATCTGAGAGGGTAAGTGGCAATGCCTTTGGTCTGCAAATAAGTATGAATGAAAATATGTATGAAAAAGTTGCTTCTAAAGCAATGCATGAAATAATGAGAAATTTGTTGGAAGGAGATTAAAAAAACATTTACTTAAAGAATTATATACTAACCTGTATTATTTTACACAGTATAATAAATGTGTAAATAGTAGGGGGATAAAATTTGGTGGGTTTTTTTTGTTTGTTTTTAAAATGTTTTTAAGAATGACATTCAACTTCTTGAATAATTTTAAAAATTAAATTATGCTAGAAATTAAATACTTTTCCTCACTGTGATGGATAGTAACAAAAGAAAAAAATTCTACTATTACAATAAATGTGTTAAAAAAGACACACAAGGTCATATTCTTGAAAATGTTACAAAATTGTTATATTTCTAATAGAGGAAAGGTTTCTAAATTCAAATATTTTTGGTATTGTTCATTTTTATCTCCCCAATTCTTCATGCAAAATTATTCCTTCATGCAATTAATACTGACAAGAAAGTTTGTTTTCTAAATGACGTATATCTTATAATATTTATGTCAGTTATATAGTAAAGTTAAACATTGCATATAATTTTTCTAGAGGGTTCCCTAGTATCCTCTGAAGTCTCCATAAAAATTCCAATAAAAATTTCTTTAACAGAAGTTATTGCTTCCTATGTCCTCATATTCAAAAACCTGTTTCACAGGTTACTAAAATTGGACAGTGTGTAGTGCCTGGTCCTGAGGCTGACTTTTCAACCACAATTGCCAAACTTACCTACTCTGAGAGAAGGTTGTGATTTCTGAATTGCCCACAGAAATTGGTTTCTGGTGTAGAAAAGAACATTTTATAATGACATTAAGAAGCAAATTCAATCTGTCATGAATCCTTGAGTTTTAACACATCTTTTAAAATCTATATTCACACAACTGTTTACCATTAATAAATATTTACTGGTTTTTATTATATTTAATTCAATGTCCCAGAGTAAATTATGAAACTTTCTAAAAGTGAATTTTTTGCTTTTCCTTTTTCTCCTAAATAATCAGGCTCATCTTGCAAACAGCTAATCATATCCTAAAGTAAAATAAAATCTTATTGCTTTTCAAAAATATATTAAAAACTGCTGACATTTCCTTTTTTTGCAGGTTAAATCAGAAAGCTTTACCTTATGGCAATCAAAAAACCATTTCTTTGTAATCTCTGTATGCATATCACTTAAAACATGAAGAGATTACAATTTTTTACAATACAAGTTTAGTTGCAATGTTGTGTACTGTAATACTACAGCATTTAAGATACTTGGAATGTAATTGATCAGCCAGCACAGTCTTTCCACAAAACACTTTTTCAGTTTCTTTTGTAAGCTCAGACCTTGAGAATTCTGAAGCTGGAGATCTCAAAAACAAAATGGGAAAACCCTCACATGTTCAATGAATTTATAACTTAACTAGGCACCTGCATTATAGAACTGTCATCATGTTTAGTTATTTTGAATGTTGCCCAAAGCCCACTAGGACAAGAAAAATCTCCAGTCTTTAGAATATTTTCTAAATAAGATATTGGACTTTAATTCAAAAAGTATTTGCACAAATACACTTTAACTGCTGGTGCACTTCAGTTTAATGACTCTTAAGTTTCACATGAAAGTAAGAATATTTTACTGCTTTTATTATTGTATTTATCTTATTGTGGTATGTTCTTGAACAACTAAAAGGTCACATTTCATATTTATTTGCAGAAATATAACTTAATGTACTGGCTTCAAGAGAATGGAGAATAATAAATCTTCATACTGAAAATTCCAAGAACAAAGCTTTAGTTCATATGATAAAATCAAGGCTAGATTCCTAGGTGTGGGGAAGATGACAGTGTAAGTGCCTAGGCACCTGTCCGGCATTTTGTACTCCCTAGAGATCATGAAGTGGAACTGCTATCTATAAGACCCCTCTTTCCATCATTATGAATACAATTAATTGCATAAATCCATATATTCCACAATAACCTAAACCTAGACAATTAAAAACCCCCACATCTATCACTGCTGAGGAGACAGAGCAGAAAATCTGATCCCACAAAAAAAGAGGTGTTATTTCTTCTTTTTTTTCATTGAAATGCTGCTGGTAGGACTGAGATCCTGTTCTGGCAGTATGAAGCAGGTAACAGTACAGGAACCTCTCTGCTTGGAGAAATGTGCAAATACAAACTAGAATGTGTATATTAGCATATTTTTGACACTTCCAAGGCTCTACAATTTTTTTATGATTGAATGGATATTAAATGGAGTTTTCTGCTCAGTTTGAAAAGCAGCATCCCACACCTCTGGTTATCATTTATCTTGTGCTTCTCGTGCATCCATCACTTCAGTAACCCAGCACCAGTCAGAAAAAAACTTCTTTCTGACATAATGATCATGTCTGTTTTATTGAATTCTATTGTACTCCCTAGTTTTCTTAGTCATCAACATAGTAAAACAATTTTTTAAGGGTTTCAAGTACATAATTAGAATAATTTTTTTGTTGGTCTGACAGTCTTTGATTAAGGAATTACCCAGAATTTGAAGGGTTCTGGCAATGGCATCTGTACAAACACAGAAAGGAAAATGCTCTTGACATTTAAAAGGCATTTGTACTATTGTATTTTGTTTGATTTAAAATTAAATCAGTTTTTCTGGGGAAAAATGCATATGCTTGGTATTTACATTTTGTCTCTTAAAGATACCTCTTTCTGAAAAGTGGAGGGTGGTAGTGGTGGAGAAGAATATCACATTAATATTGTATTGAAACACTAATATTGTTTGAATGAACTCTACTAATATGCAGAAACTCGCTTCTGAATTATAATGTGGACTTTGTCTCCTACAAGTAAAGAAACCAGGAAAACCTTCCAGATCACTGTAGCATATTGAATAGTCCCTTCATAAGAGTACATTAGAACAAATTCTATTTGTCTGTCACAGTTAATGCCCCCAGAGCAACCTAATGTACCAGTCACTACAGTATTCCGTACAATCCCTGCAGGTTCATTTTACAGATGTTCAGGGAGACTGGTTTAAGGCATGAAAAATACAATGTGCAATCCAGAGACAATTGAGTGATGATGAGCACGATAGTATGCTTGGCTACAAGGATCATACCAGATGACAACTAAATGTAATGGACTGTAACTTCAGTTTATAATCCTTTCTTAGAGTCCTTTGAAAGCTTAAAAAATAAACTGCATACTTTTTGTAGCATTGTGTTCTTTTCTTGCAGGTTTTTTTCTTGCAGGTTTTTTTTTTTTACACTGTAATTATTCCTTCTCATTAACAAAATCCTAGAAAGGATGAACATTGTCAATCTCTTGCTCTTAATCGTTGCTTGATTTCAATAACTGATAGACCTAAACAAGATGGATTATAAGCATACTGCAAAGTTTTTATTCATGTCACCTCTATACAGTGATGGTGGCTGCTCTGTGGTGCAAAGAATACATCAGATTGTCAGGTAATGAAAGCTTCCCAACTTCCACTTATATCAACAGTGAATCCATTTCCTGGTTTATATTACTGATCAAATAATCTTTTTTCAGTGACATTAGATCTTTTGCTTTTGAGAAATATGTATAAAATGGATTTTATTTTGTCAGAGAAGTGCAATTTCAGCTGTTTCTCACTTCTTAGTTCTGTGCTTTTTATACTGGTTCTCCCCACTACAGATGAGAAATGTAGTTATCAAAATTAAAACTAATACATGGCATGTTCTTTTTATTAAAGGAAAGTTTAACATTGTCAGGCCTTTAGAGTATAGCTAAATGATACAGAAGTCATCATAGTTAAAAGAAGTTTCAAAGACTTAAATACAGAACACGTGTTAAAATTGAATCAACAGAGTCATAAAATGAAAAAGGATCTTTGAAAAAGTATGCTGACACAGATCTTCAGTGAGAAATTAGTATTGCATATAGGTGATCTAAGATTTAGGAATTTCAGAAGACTTACAGGATAAACCAGTGGAGAATACTAAAATGTGAATTAAAATATTCTAGGAACAAACACCTATGACGCTGTCAGAGTACGCAAGGATGTGCTTGATGGGAAGTAATTTCAGCAATTTTGCACAACTAGTACACATCTGGTGTACTGTGTACTGTGTCTGGTATTCAGCTATACAAGCAGCAATGCCATTTCCAAGGGTCTGGTGGCAACGACTAAATTTTGTGTTAGGATTACTAGAAGACCAGTATATGGGTTAAGACTCTTCTTGTACATTTTATTCTTTACTTTCTACACTCACATATAGCACGTGCTGCTCTTAAAGAGCTTTTAGGGGTGTTGTGACTGAGCATACCAGTCTAGGGATATCGTCTGAGGTCACACCAGGAAGCAGATCAGGCCAAGAACAACTCTGGGAAATTTAATTCCTCTGGACAGAAGCTACGCTCTTTCATCTGATTATTCATTCTTCTGAGAGCTCCGTAGGTGAAGTACATGAAAAATGCTACTGATTCAGAAATATTTTGTCATGCTGATAACTTGCATTAATTTTAGTGTGTATGTAAATGACTGACACAGAAAAATAAAGGATCTTCCAACCTTACATTACTGGGAGTATTTGACTTGTGAGAATTTTAAATCAAATCAATGTCTCTATCTCCCAATGGGCTGTCCCCAGGCTTCCCTTCAATATCTTATTTGTTCCAGAATTTTTGGCTGAAGAACCACTTCTGTGTCCTACATATTTGACTGTATTGAATAAATCACTGCTGTCACAGCATCAGGGAGTTGGCAAAAACTGTCAGATATACAGCAAGGATGCAGTTTTGTTCTGGATAGCTCATTAGAGAAGTCCCGCCACTCCTTGAATGCACAGATTTAACTAGATTAAAAATGAGAACTAATTTGGTCCACAGAGCTTAAGCAGCTTACATCAGCTCACACATGATATCAAAGTTTGCCTGTAAAAAGAAGCCAGAGGAAAAAAACCAACAACTTAAAAAGGTGTTTTCTTAATTGATTCAGTTATTTCAATCCGACACTTCCAAAATTTGAGTATTCCCTTTAATTTAAACAAATTAACTCTCTTTGTACGTGTTTTAATGTCTGTGGATTTGCACTACTCTCTGAACTTGTGCTTTCTCACTTCCATCTTTCCATGGCCGAGACTCATTTCTATCAGCAAATAGGTTGTTATGATTTAGGGAACTAACACTTAAAGGGAACTGATATAAGGTATCAATAGAGGACTAACACTGAGAGGGTTAATAGAAATAATTGTAACGGGTTTTGCTAAAGTTTGCAAAGATAGACTGCATGGTTAAGGTCTAATTAGGTACAAACATAAAAGCAAGAAATATATGATGGTTGCTATCAGTACCTGGCCTTGAAGCTTCTAAATTAGAATGGCCACCATATGCAACTAAAGATAAATCAGGAAATATGTCAAGAAAATAACTATAGAGGTTTGCTCATCAGACCAGTTCAGGTTGCCAACAAAACTGGTTTAAGCTGCTTTTTGAGCCAAGGTGAAAAGGACACAGCGGGGAAGATCCACAATCTTTATCCCAAGACCCCGGAAGACCCTGGCCCAGGAAAAATGGAAACCAGTGCGCAAACTCAGATGGGAGGAGTGCAGGGTGGAGAAAATGGAAATTATTTCCCGGAACTGATTAGAATAAGCCTGCCCATTCTAATAGAATAATGCATATGTATAAAGAAACAATGAATATGCATGTTTTAACTTTATTTAAACAGGCCTGTGGGCACAGACAGGTGTGCATATCTTTGGTGGACCAATCCCCCATGCACCCAGCATGCTGAATAAACTTACCTTCTCTGCAACTACCTAGTTGTGGGGTCTTTTCTGCACATCAGCTACCTGAGAGGAAAAGCTGGATTTTAGTTTTATAACCTAATATTTTCTCTTTCCAGTGGCTAAGGTAACATTTTAAATTGCTTAAGAAGCGGTCAGGAGAAATCTATCTCTCTCCATTTATCGTTCTGTCCTAATAGCTCACAAGGACTGTCTGTAATAATGATATTACTCCACAGATTTAGGAAACTGCATGGGCACCAAAGCAACTGAAATCCACAAGATTAAACTGTTATTAAAATCCTCTTTTTTCCCCATATTATTCCAATTGCAGAAGATTTTGAAATGTTGCTGAACTTCATTCAGTGTAAATAGTGATGATTCAATTGCAAACTAATGTGCTCATTTTCAGTCATATGCTTTGAGCATTGTAGTGCTGAATTTTGTCTTGCATCAGCAATTGTTTGGGACTGAATGATATCAATGAAGTGATGCATCCTGAACTTCCAGAAAAACAAGTTAATTGTAGGAAGCCAACCTCCCTACAATCTTGTCAGTGGAAAAACATTAGCCGTGTTTTCACCTCTTTTTAACAAGGTTTTCACACCGTAGTTGCCCATTCATGTTCAAATTACACGTATTTGAAAAAATAGTATTTTAAGAATATTTGTGGTATTTGCTGGACAGTGAAAAGATTGTATTATTGTCAAATTCAAAATACACCTAAACAATATATAGATATCTTTATATATAGATATATTCCTCAGTAGCAAACCTTTTAACATTAGCAGAAGCTTTTACAGTTAGTTGTAAAGTAGTGTTGCGGCTCTTTAAATTTTGAAAGCCCAAAAGTTTATCTAGTTGGTGAGAGGGAATGAGAAATTTCAAATGAACAGATGGAAAGATGCAAAAAACCTAATTTCATAAGCTGCAGAAATAACATAGGCAATAGGAAGAAAGAAAGCCAAAGGAACAGAAGTCCTAGAAGAAACCAAATAAGAACATTTCAAACAAATGCACATAGACTACAGCACTTTCAAAAGAGATAATAGGCTTGCTATTTCCACAAGTCAATGGGTTGAGAAAACCTGGGTATTTTGTATTATCTTTTGTCACTATAAGCTAAATTTACAAGTTTGGCAATCAAAATCTACATCTATAAGTTGGAAAGTATTTAAACAGGATCTTCAAGTGCTTTATTACACTAATAAAACTGATTTCTAAAAAAACCCCGTATTTTAATATTATACTTTAACTAGTTATTTATCTTTAAACCAAACAGGAAGAATAAAGGTACAAACTCCACCTGGCTCTATTCTCTTGCCATGGGCTTATTTGCAAGTTCTACTTTCCATAATTTTAATAGGTTTCCCTCGTTCAATCCTCTTTGGGGGGAAAAAAATCATCAGCAGAAAGAAGCAAAAGCATAATTTCTTCTTTTGATGGAAAGTACTAGTGGAGCTGCTTAAGCTCAGCAGAGACTCTCAAGAGAAAATAGGAATTTCAATCTCAGCTTTTTGCACGTTTCACTAAAGGCTCGTAGATGGTAGCTCAGGGACTATGATGCAGAAGGCAGGGTATTACTTTGATGGAAAGGTGTAACCTTATAAGAGATTTATGTGAGTGCTGGTATATGTTCTATATTGTATTCTATTGGTAAGGATGTCAAAATATGATTTCCACCTTCTAGAATGGTGAGAGTTCAAAGAGTTAATGCAGAAGCCATCAGTGGTCAATTTGTCACAGGATTTTATGAGCTGGATAGGGGTAGAAGTATCTCTCTACAGCCTAGTTTAATCTCACACCATCTATATTCTTCCAGTTCAGAGTTTTGGTGAGATTTTTAGGGATGAGGCATCTTTTTTCATTATTTGGATGATCTGAAGAAATACACTAGAGAGGATCACGCTGTCAGATAAATTGATTTGTCTATGAGAGACTTTTTGAGTGATATAGTTTGGGGAAAGCAGAAAGTGGAATAATAGAGAAAGGGGAGAAAAGGGAGTGTTTTATCCTTTTGTTTCAAAAAAGGACTGTGTTTTTTTCAGATTCCCTCTAACTAGCAAAAGTTAAAATGTACAGCAAGTAAAGCAAGATAGAGCAGCAGTCTCAGAGGAGTCATTAAATTATCACAGTGGTGAAACTTGTAGAAATCTTTGGGTTGAATAGTTTGATTCATTTTCTAAAATTATATTTTCTTCAGTCAAAAGAAATGCTATGTCTTCAGGGATACTCTTGATAATATTGAGATCAGCGAAAGATTGTCTTGGAGGCAGGAAGCTTCTAGTTTGTTTGTTTGTTTGTTTTTTTACTTAGCACATTTCCTTCCTTTTCTCAATATTCAATGACCTTAAGCAGTTAACTAGGCTGTTAGATCTTCCTCTGCTTTTTAATCACATACGTGTAGTTTCTGTAAGCCAGTAACACAGATTAAAATTCTCTCCTATTCATCACTACATACACAAGATCACAATTTTATACTGTTTGAAATGCTATGATAGAACTATTTTATGTGTTTTTAATTAAAATAGGTAGTGTGGTTCAGTTTAATGAATACCATGTTTTGAAAAAAAATAATTTTGCCAATATGTAAAAGAGCAGAAAACAATTAAAGACAATAAATATGAACATTTTAAACTGTGGTATCTTCAGAAACTACTAATGACTTCAAAGTCTGCTGTTTAGGATTCCCTTCCTATCCAGCAAAAAGAGGAAGCATTTTGTCTTCAGTAGTTATTGACTGGCAGTGTTTTAGTTCAAACACTCTTTCCTGCTCTCTGTGTTTTACATAGTTAAAGATGTAGAATAACTGATGATTGTCTAAAAAATAAAGTAGCAAAAATAATTAAAAATTAAAAGTCCAGGAAACATAAAAGAATAAGGGTATTCAGTCTGAGGAGACAAGGAGAGAAAGAAAAATTGTACATGATGACACTACCACAAAGAGGAAAGCTGTACTTTATTTTTCATCAATGTGAAAGCCAGTAGAAGTAGCCCCAATCTTAAATTGCAGTAAGACAGATTTATGTTAGACAGTGTTAAACTTCTGTAAACTTCTGTTATACAGTTAAAACTTCTGTAAAAATGCTGTTTAAGTTAATGAAGTGTTGCAATAGATTGTTTGCACAGTTGTGGGTCTCTATTATTCTGTAAGACATGATAAGAAAAAATTTATCTAAGCAATGATGTAGTGTGACTCCTGCCTTGAGACAGGAGGTTAACTCTCTGAGGTATGTCCCAGTCCTACAGGTGAAAACTTGACGCTTCTTCTTCACTGTAAACTTCTATGCATTGCCAGTGGTTGAAAAACAGTAGAAAATTAATATGATGAAATCCATAAATCTTGGAGCTGTAGCTCACAAATTCTCTAAAGATTTCACTAGAAAACATCATCTACCTTATGCATCATAACCTTATGCAAATAGACAACAACTATTTCTGTTAAACTGACTTATGAGAAAAGTCAGGAAGCTTCTAAGAGTGACCATTCTGAACTCAGGAAAACAGTCATGATATTTGTTTGTGTCCTCTAGTGCGTTAATGTAGAGTAGAACAGAAACAATTCTTTAAGAGGTGTTAATCCCAGAAAAAAAGTATATCTGGCATAGATAAATCTCAGTATGGGAGAAATGTCACAAAACAGAAATATAATGTGCATGAGGAAAAGTGTAATTACAACCCTAGGTAAAATGTTTGCTTATCCTCAAGCTAAATAAAGTATCTATGGTAAATTAGAGTCTCTTAAAATTTTGATTAGTAAAAAAAAAAAAAAAAACAGGATACAATTCTATCCTGGGGGAATCTCCCCTTAATTACAGAAAATTATGTTTCAGAATAAGTGTGTGTGTGCATGTGTGTGTGTGTGTGTGAGGGAGTTGTGTTTGTTTATTTGCGTTCTGGTAAATGTTGAATTAATTCCGTGCATTCTGAGGGGTTTTAAAACTCATTGCTCAAATAACTTATTCTGTAAAAATCTAAGCAGGAGAGGATTTTTCAAAAATATCAGTGGATGTCAATCACAAGATTGATTAGTTAAAAGTTAGGCTTACCAGACAGTTAAATTCTCATATCTTGTTATATAATTACTTTCTTTTATTTTAATGCTAACTTTGCTATTAAGAATATAAGAACAAACTGACAGTTCACTGAGTGATAATTTTACTTCTTAATTTTCTGTTTCAGAGTGTTCAGACAATATCTGGAACTTTGTGTGAGGTATATTATTAATCCAGGATTTTATTTAAGTCTTTTTAAAGTGCATATGTTGCAGTCTAAAGAGAGTTATATAAAGAAAGGAAGGTGATAAGACAATTGTTTATATTTCCCAATAGGTGTAAAATTGGAACCCATGTGGGAGTAAACACATTAGTTAAGTAAAATGTCTTCTTACTGCTCAAATTCAGGAGTTCTGTATGCATTTTTGTGTGATTGCANACTCTATGAGTCATGGGGTATGGTCTATGAGTTATGGGGTTGATGGCCCATTAGCACCCACACCCCCTCAGGCCGGGTGTGAGGGTGCTAACAGCTTCCTGGGCAGGAACTGCAAATGGTCCATTGTTCTTGGGGAATGAATAGAGGGTGTAGAATACACAGCTTTAATCACCCCCACATAGTGATAACTGGTCCCTCCTGCTGAACTAGGACACAAGAGAGCTAATAATGTCGACCCCATAAACCCTAGCTTGGGTTCAACAATTGAATTAAATTAGACAGCTGCAAGTTAAAGTGTGCAAGGTGAGTAGATGCTTACAGATCATCTGATTCTTCTCTCCTTAAACTTCTTTCACTCTGAAGATTGCCTATAGAAATGTTATTCCATTTAAAATAAACTAGAGTGCAATTAACTCATCTCTATTTGCACTTCATAGTGAAGGCATGTATAGCCACGAATGAATTGTGTATCTCCAAAAGAAAGATTCTTTGCAATGAAATTGCAAATTTATCAGCCAAAAACTGCATCCTGAGGTGTTTGATGGGCTTTTTTTAATGTACGAATATATCCCATTGAAGGTAAGAATAGAGATTTTTAACTGGACTCAATGTCCTTTTTGAGTGTGAAAAATAGACAAGAAGTTTGTTATGCTTGTTGTCATCCCTCTTGTTGAGGAGACAGAGGTCGCCAGCTCCCATGATACTTCTATTGAATTGTTGTAATTTAGACAGAATGTGATAAAAAAAAAAATGAGTTACTAATACCAAGTTCCCGTCCATCAGGGTAGAGCTGGAGTGCCAATCACTACAGCTTGTCTGACACAATCAAAATCTTCCTGGCTCAATGTACCTTTGTGATGATTTTGAGCAGGTATATTATTTGCAAGGCAGCCTTATTGGAATTTAGATGACAGTGAATTGCTATGTATCTATTATAGTAAGACAAAGAATGCCTATAGAGACAAAAGGAATATATTGTGCAGAATAATTTTTCCACTATTATTTTCCACTGAGCACAGGTTCCCACTGTAGTTAGGGACTGATACAGTCATGAATAATATATTGAGAGTTGTTTAGCCTCAAAATGAATAACCTATTTTATTTTCCTCACTAATTTTGGTTTCTAAAGTGTTTTCTTCAAAGAAAACTTCAACAGCCATTTTTCTCTATGTATTGGTTCTGACTTGTCACCTAACTTCTGTTAACATTTCTTTGCAGACTGCAAAACTCAATGACTTGTACACAAGAAGTTAGAAACCAAACTCAGGATTTTTTTTTTCTTTTAGATCAAGTCCACTCACAAACAATAAAATCAGACAAAAGAATGCATTAAGATAACTGTAAATCTATGTTGTATTTTGCTACTCACCATTTATATCAGAGTCTGGCAGACATTAGGCATGTCCTGATGTCCATGGTGAAGACAGTTTCACCAGATTGCATTGCAGAGTATATCACTGCCCGGACATTTTAATGCTCTGCCCCAGATGATCATCCCATCTCCAGTCCTACTTGGAATTCATTTGCTAGACCATTGACCTTAGACACAATGTCAGAAAGCTTTTTTTTTTGGAGGTAGTAAAAGGAGAAAATTCTGTATTGCCTATTTTTTTTTTTTCTGTGACACCCTTAAACTCTTTAACTTTATACATCTGTGCCCTGGTAAGCAAATAGACATTCAGTGAGTTGCCAAAATGAGTCAGATGATATTTAGGTGTTCCTGCCCCAGTAAGGTAATAACAGAGATGATAAATTAAAAAATATAAATAATCTATGGTAGACTACCATCTAAGAGTGATAACAGATGAGCTGTCCATCAATATTTTTTTTTCACTATACTAGCAAAATCATGGGTAAAGAGATGTAATAGACAGGTTCTCTGTCATGTAAGGGCAATATACTTTCCTATATATGTTAAATGCACATCCATAGTAGCTCTAACAATCTTCTGGTGCCTGATACAGTGGTATTTTGAAATAGAGTGGGAAACCACTACTGAATGCATAATGCCTTTTTATTGAGCAAGGTTCAAGGAAGATGGAATAACTTTTGTTGTACACCATTTATAATTCTGTTACTTACTCTGCAAACAAAAGAAACCACCTATAAATCGTCTGACAAAGGAACTTAATGGATGACTTTTTTTCATCATAGCTTCCCCATCTATCACCATGTCATGTTCCCAGTTACGTCATAAATTACTATCACAGTAAATCTTGACAAATTTTAATAAATAGAACTATGGCTGTAATAAGAACATGTCAGTAAAAAAAAAAATCTGCTATTATTTGGGAAAAATCCAATGATACTCCAGAATCCCTGAAATCTTTGTTAATAAATATGAAACAAACAAAATGTCATCATTTAACCCCAGCCAGGAACTAAGCCCCAAGCAACCACTCACTCCCTCACTAACATGACCAGGGAGAGAATTGAAAGAGTGAAAGTGAGAAGACTTGTGGTTTGGGATAAAAGCAGTTTAATAGGTAAAGCAAAAGCTATCTATGTAAACAAAGGAAAACAAGGAATTCCTTCATTCCTTCCCATGAGGAGGCAGGTGTTCAGCGTTCTCAGGTAGGCTGAGGTAGGGCTCCATCATGCATAGTGGTGACTTGAGAAGGCAAATATCACCACTGTGAACATATGCTCTTCCTCACCCTTCATCCACTGCCTTCCTCCTTCTTCCTTCAAGCTTTAAATGTTGGCTGTGATGCCATATGGTATTGAATATCCCTTTGGCCAGTTAGGGGTATCTGTCCTGACTGTGCCCCTTCCATCTTCTTTTGCTTCACAATGTACTTGCTGGCAGGGTGATGCAAAAAGCAAAAAATACCTTGACTCAGTGTAAGCACTACTTAGCAATAACATCTCTATGTTATCAACACTGTTTTCAGCACAAATCTCCTGAAGAGCTACTGTGAAGAAGACAAATTCCATTCCAGCTAAAACTAGCACATCAGAGAATTTAGTTGCTTTTCTTCTCTTAACTCACTAAGATGGAAACGATTAAATTGGGTGCTCCTCCCTTTGCAGAATGCAATTGAGTTCATGGAATTAAAAAAAAAATATTGGTAACTTTCCATCATGTAGAAAATGTGAATGAAAATGCTAAGATATGTCACAATGTCGGAAGAACATAGAAAAATCTGGAAGCTACATGTTGAATTGAGTGAATGTTTATGCTCCACCACTGATTAAATTAATTATTGGCATACATATGCACTAGCTTTGTAACAGTGCATCAGGGAAATAATTAGGGAAGTAGAACTGGCAATAATGTTTATTTTCAATCAGTGACCTGAGAAACAATACTGTTTTGATCAGTAAGGCTGCCTATCCTATTTCAAGCATTTGAAGCAGGTACAGAGGTTGCCACAATCAGCTTTGAATACTTTCTCTCCTCTTCATAAATACAGAGAGCAATTTAGAATCGCAAACTGAGAAAATTACAAGCCCAAAGTACATTAGAGAACCTCCTGATATCCCCTTCCACCTAAATTTTTGGAGTGTATTTAAATTTTCTGGTCTCCACATGTAGCTGCACCTCCTGATGCCTGTGCATGAGTGTAAATCCCATATCCTTTAGAAAGTTTCTCCTCTCCAGGCAAAGGAGAATATTAAATACTCCAATAGGCATCAATATGGATGGTATTAACTGGCAAAGTTTGCCAGTGTGAATTACAAAGGGGGAAAAATATTGTGTTAGATGTAAGCTATGTAACAAGACAACAGCTTGAAATTTGTGTCTGTATCAGAGGGTTGTGATATTTGTGATGAAAGCATTTAATTGTGTGTTTTAACATAATTGCAACTTATGAAGACAAAGAAAAAACTCCTTCACAATTGTTGAATATTGAGAAATTCTCCAAAGAAAGATCCATGCTTCTAGCTTTGGTTAGTCTGTTGTACAACCAAGTAATTTAATTCCTCTCATGTTTTATTGACTGTGTTTTATCTGTGTTTAGCTGTGTCAGTGCAGCTTGATTCATAACAATGGGTGTTGGCTGTTGTTAATAAAAATATATATCAGATATTCTTAAAAAGAGAGGCGAGGTACATAATCAAGAATAAAGAACATATTTAAGTAGTATTTGATATGAAGTAGTTTATAACAAGTCATAGTAATTCTTTATAATATGTTTTGAAGATGAATATTTTTACAAAATTGACACTATTTATTACATGAATAAAACTATATTTAACTTATGCCCCTGATATCTGTTCTGAATAAGTGTTTGCTCTCATTTTCCAGTCACAGTACAATTTATTGTAAAGTCAAGTTTCATCTTATAGGAAATGAGTGTCTTACAGAGTAACAGCAATTCAGGATTTTTGGTTGGTTGGTTGGTTGTTTTTGCAATATTTGTGTCATATTGGTTCATCTTAAGTAAAAGAAAACATGGGCAGGAAAAGTGCAGTACATTGCAAGGAAATAGCAAGTTTGCTTAAGCTTATACTTAGAACAGTTATTAACTTTTCCCTTCATTTTGTCATTTGGTCCTTATTTTTATGGTCCTACAAAGACCAGCCATCCCTCTCTCCCTCTTCTCCCTCCTTTTCTCCACCACATAATCTAGTTTCATTTAAGCATCTCTGAATGGTGTTTTATGTCTGGAACAGATTCCCTTTGTCAGTCCAATACAGCTTCACCAGCTCCTGAAGTTCTTTATTAAATTACTTTTCTAAAATAAGATTTCTTTCAGCTCTCTCACAATCTCCCTTAGTGACATCAACAGGCAGATGACTCAAATTCATTAGTGTTAAAACATAAACTGATAAGACTCATAAGTACTGAGGTCTCTTGAATGAAGCTGAGCTTCGTAATACCATGAAGACTTTTGTACATATTGACCAAAGGAAGGTCCTCCGTGATGTGGCATCAAATGTAATTTTCTTCAAAACAATTCAGTAAATTGTTATTCAGTGGAAAGGTGTGATGAGTTTGATTCTTCACATAAGAAATTCAGTGGAGCAGACTGCAGATGGCATTTCTTTGCCATCATTCAAATGATGAATTCAATGAACTTCTTGACTCAAGTGGCTTTGCCACATAGTCAGGGGTTAAGTTTATTTGTCTGAGTGATCTGGAAGATTGTCTTCATACATATCGAGGAGGAAACACACTCTATTCGAGTGATATATATAATAAGGCTTTTCTGGAGGAAGTGCTGTGTAAATCTTATCAAAATTTAAATCAAAATTTTGGTTTATCTCTTCATAAAGTAGAGAAGCAGATATTTAATTTCTTACAGAAATGAGTTCACTAGAAATTCCCCTTGTATATTCCTACTAAAAAAAAGTAACTATGTTGCTCCAAAGTCTAATTTTAAGAACATGAATCATTTGTCAGGCTTCTAGTGGAATTATTTATGTGTTCAGACTATGAGCAAAAAATTGTGACTGTGAGACAATACAATTCATGTGACATGTTATTTCCACTACGAGAAAGCAAAATATGAAGGAAAAATGTTGTCATATTGCTTATATGTTGAGATGCAGACTCTATTTTTTGTATTAAGATTCTCAAATTAATGCAAGAGAGATCACCAGTTCAGAAAATTAGCTGTTTCACTTTCTGGATTTTCTTTGCAGTAAACCCAGGTTTTACAACTAGATTCTTTTTTTCAAAGCCTCTGAGAAATAGATATTGTTTTTCTTTATTCCCAATGATATTGCTTGCCTGTGCTTATCTTTTCATTTGTACCATTTCACAGTGTCATATCAACAAAGCTTTTTCCAGGACATTAACACCCTTTGGGTCACTGACATAGTTTATACAATTCAGTCTTGGAAGAAAATTTATCAGATTCAAAAGCAGTAACTCTTTGAAGTTTGAAAGCAATGTCTTCCCATAGGAGAACGAAAAATACATCAAGTAATGAATGTTTTATGATATAAAAACCTAATGCCACTATAAATAGATTTCTGATGCACTTAACACATTATGGCATAATCATTTTTACAGATTTTTACAGATTCTATTTAGCTATTTGAGGGAAGAAAATATTTTTGACATTTTTTTTAAAGGAACTTTTATAAAAATGTTCCAAAGTTGTGCTGAGATATGAGTCCCAGAATAACCTCAGTGTTTTTATGACTTCCCAGAACTACTAAGGGTTGACAAAATTAACATCTTTGATAGAAAAGATTAAGAGAGGACCACTCTTCAATGCTGTACACACTAGCGATTAGAGATTCTCACACTAATGACTAGATATTTTCACAGAGCAGCAGGTGACCTGTGTTCAAACACTTCTTTCATTTAAGCAAAGGACTAATTTTATATCAGTTCTGAAACTATTATCTGGCCTGAGAAATAACTGGCTTGGATTAGTGTAATTGTCAAAGTGAAATCATGACTCAGTTCTCATGGGAGGATGCAGACTTTTCTGGATCACAATGAAAACTTAAGTAAATTATAAAATGAAGGAATGTGTTTTATTCTCAACTCATTATTTCTAAGTCTTTACCTTAGGAAGATTTCTGTTCTAGGTGTGAAACTGTGGCAGAGAGGCCTTTAGGTGTCTTGATCATGATATGCCTTTCAGGTATTGCAGGTGATCACCTCCAGGCTGTGGTGTCTTTCTGTTGGCCTTTTTTGCTGTTCTACCTGAGAGTCAAACACTGGGATGACCATGTGTGAAGTTAGAGTGTCACTGGACAATCTGCTATATTGCTTTAGTTTTAATTGGTTTTGGTTTGTGGTTTGTTTTTGGTTTTTTTTTTTTTTTTCCATTTTAAGTGAGAGATAAAGGGTGAGACCTGTATAATTTTACAACTGAATAATTACTGATAGTACTTCCATTTCTCTGTCCTTTCACTAAAAGCTTAATATTTTGTGTCTCTGTGAAGCACAATGTAATTAGTTTTTTGCTGAATAATTTAACATTTTTTGTTTAACAAACTAAGACACAATACACAATTATATTCAGGGAAACACTGTCCTCATTTCAAGTATTACTTCAAAGAAGAAACTAACAACTTTACATTTTTTACCTAAGGTGAATTTTGAAAGTAACTATTAGAAGAGAATTACACAAGTATTATTTTAGCATAGTGCATACTGATATTTTTAAAAAAAAACCCATGCAGTTGCATTACCATAGATACACAAATAGTGCAAATGAAACATGATTAAGATGCAGTTTAATTTATATACAAATTTTAACTTACAATATGTGGTTCATAAACTGAGATTAGATTTAAATGGGATATTAAGCAGACTTTACTATCTTTACTGTGAAGGTGGTGAGGTTGGAATAGGTTGGAACAGGTTGCTCAGAGAACTTATGTCCCACCCATGGAGCTGTTCAAGGCCAATTTGGATCAGGCTCTGAGCAACCTGGTGTAGTGGAAAGTGTCCATGTCCATGGCAAGTGGGTTGGAACTGGATGATCTTTTGTAGCCTCTTCCAGCACAAACCATTCTGTGATTCTATGTTCTTGGTTTACATCGGAATTCAAGGTCTTCACTGTCTTAAAACCTGTTTCTTCATCTGATAAAGAACAAATATTCCATGGCATTTGCCTACTCAGCTTCAATATCTTGACAACAGTGGTTTTCAAATATATCTAAAACATTAGACATCTTTTTGGGTATGATTCTATTGCTACTATACAACTTCAGTCTGGGTTTCAGGCTTTGGGTCAAAGTGAATGTCCTCATGTTCTGCACAATGAACATAATTCTTGTAGACCATTTTGCCTCAGCACTGAACATTTTTCTCCTGCTTTCTCTCACTATTTCCACCTAATCCTTGTGGGGAAAAAAAGTAAAACAAAAACACTACTGACCTTATCATCATAATATTTGTTTATATGTGCAGAATCTCTATAGCTTTCTTTGGAGCTGTCACAATGGACAAGTCATCACTTTTCATTGTTCAAATTGACAGTCTGAAAATTGAACATCTCATCCCGATTCACAAAATACTTTTCACACTTTGTTTTAAAAGCACTCAGCATAAAAAGTATAAGGAAATGGAACCTCTTTCACCAGTAGCAAACTTAGGAGGAAAACAAATGAATAAAATTTAATGGATAGTTTAACCAAATAAAAGAATTTTGAGAATTGTAAAGGATTATGATGTTTTAATAGTCTGTAAATGGAAAGTTAAATTACATTAGAAACAAACAACTAGTATACTATGGCTTTTATTTCAGAGAAATCAGTATTTGATGATTTAAAGTAGTTTAGTGTGACATTTTCCTCTTATTGTAACTGTGGGAATTGTGTTACGGATCTTTTAGAGTATATGAAGTTTTTGATTTTTACAAAATATAAAGAAAAAAAAAAGCTGGAAAATAAATAGAAATGGTGCTTCACCCTACTGCCATCCATGACGGAAAAACAAAACTCCTGTCCAAATCAGGAACGTAAAAATCCCTCAGCCCCTTATATTTTCTTATAATTTTCTGCCTGACCCAGAAACTGTCATTTTGCTATAACCAGAGCAATTTACTGTTCACATGTTAAGTGAAAATTGATGTGTGTTTATGGCTGCACTTAATGGAAAAAGGTAAGTTGTTTGATTATCTCAGTATTCTGTAGTAATGTATAAATGGACTGTCTCTCACTTGAAAAATGGATCACCATTTTGCCTCAGGCCAAAAGGATTTCTAAGACCTTTATCTACTAGAATATATAAATAATTCATTATAGATGTCATCTTGTCCTGATATATCTTAAACATCCTTCATATGATGGGTTAAACTTTCTCAGGGGAATCTCTTATTTTCATGGATGACCTACTCTGTACCTACATTTGCCACAGGTTATTGATTTTTTCATGTGGCAAGGACAATATGAGACACTATTATGTAGTTAGAGTAATAGATCTAATCTTCTGGGACTTACTGACCTGGACACTCTATGCAAATGATACATTAAATATTGAAACTGTGTTGTTTTGGTATTTTATTCATGTATTTTGAAGAGTTTCTCTCAGGATCTTTCCTCTCTGTGAAAATCCCATAAATTTACTTGGAACTAGTGTTAAGAGGTGAAAAAGTATTCCCAGTACTTGCAAATGAAACAATGTAATTTTGAATGCATGCATTTGAAAGAGGCAGTTTGTGTATATATATTTTGACTTCTTTTAAGTGTTAGAAGAGTAGTACTTCTCTGTAAATGGTAGTGAGCAGTTCATAATCTGAGAGCGTTTTCTTTTTCTTCCATAACCATATGTGTGGAAATCTTTTGCAAGGGATGGAGAGAAATCAGGTAAATGATCATCAGCTGTCAGACTGCAGGTTAACTTTGAGGACTTTATGCAAATGTCAGACGGTATCATCCACATCAAAAATAATGCCTTTAAAAGTAAAATGATACTTCATTAATTGCCTGTTATATCAGTTAGCATGTGGTTTGACAGTGAACCCAAGATGCTTCTTGTTTCATACAAGCACTGAGAAAACAGCTGAGAAAACTATGCCTGTGGTGTCACCTATGCAACTTCATGACTTTCATATTTTGCCCTTAGTGAAATTTATGAAGCACCTTTTCATCTGTGCTAAATAAACAATTCCTTTTGAATAAGAAATTAGATCACTTGCTCTTAATGGTTTGTTCTGAAGTAATGACAGAAATATTAATATCTTGTGATGTACTGAGATAAACAGTACTCAAAAAAAAGAAAAAAAAATCATGTTTTATGATCTGAATAAGAAAGAAAAAATGAGTTCACCTAATTTTAAAAAAAGTCAAATGAGCTTTCAGTATTAGCATGAGAAGTAATGAGATTGAATATAAGTTATAAATGAAATGCTGTTTTTTATGAAACTCAATATAGAGAGACAAATACATTTTATAAATTGTGAACCAGTGTACACACAGAACAAATTCATAGTTTTCTTGTGAGTCAAGATCAGGAGGTAAACTGTATTTTTCTCCCATTCTAATAAGAATGTGGTGAATAATGGCTTTTGCAACTGACTGCCTCTCCAAGTTCATAGACTTGACATTTGAACTTCATATTGACAATGTTACAGAACAATAAAATCATTATACTGTGTGATACTTATCAAATGGTTTATGAGATTTAGGTTCAATAAACAATTCCATACAAACAAGTAAACACATAACATATTAAGCTATATTTCCAAACCAGAGACAGTAGACTCAATATTTGTTTGACAATTTAAATGTTAAAATAATGGATTTATTTATTTCTGCTGCATGAAATAAAAATCTGTGTAACAGTAGACTGAAAATTCAGCTTATAACAGATGTAACATAAAAAAAAATACATATCATTAGACTGACTGATTTACTAACAGATTTTTTTATTTGTGAATATAGGTACCACTAAGCATGTACTGCATGCAAGCAATTTAGTTCAAACTTTCAAGATCACAATGCAGGGAGCAATTGCTATCAATTTCTAGGAGGAAAAAGAAAAAATATGATCATTAGAATTCATGAAAGAAAAGACTAAGAAATGTTGAAAAGGGATTTAAAACCCACACTGACTTTTGTATGACTTTTGTGAAACTGATTTCCCTCTCAGATATTAGAGTAACACTCATAATATTGGTAGAAAAATGTTAAGAGCTGTTCAGAGGTGAAGTCAAGCAGATCAATTTGATTAAGTTCAGTGTTTGGAGACAGTGAAGAACTATCGACCCCAACATACAAAAGAACCAGGTCCTTTTAAAAGTAGGTATACTGAGTACTGAGAATTGCAGCTTAGTCAGCATGTGGTAGCCTCAAAATTACAGAGAGTCAGTCCCAAGAAGAAACTGAAGAAGTTTTAACTGTTGCCCACTAAAAACAAAAACAACAAAAGTAAACAAAATTCTATGAACAGCAACAACACCATAAACCCCTTACCAAAGCCGTTGCACCACTTTGTGTTACAGTTCTTTCAAAATAATTTCTACTTGTCCCTTATTCATTTTTTTCCATTACTGAGATTTCTTCTGACTTATTTAAGTCCTTACAGTCTACAAAGTCAAAGCATGTGACTGGAATAAAGTTGACAATAGAACATGGGGACTGGGTTTATTTTTTCTGCTTTAATCAAGCACAGGTTTGAATTTGTTAATAGTATAGATAAAATGAATTTAAACATAACGTATTTTCCTACAATGCAAAATTTAAAAAGTGCATATTTTCAAGTGCTACTACTCTGGAAAACTAGGGGTTTTTGACAGAAAAAATGAGAAATATTCCCTTTTGTCATCAGGTACAAATTCTGCCATCAGTTCTAACCACAGTAAAGAAAAGTTAGAAAAAAAGGCCAAAAGTTGTTGGTTTAGAATTGGTCTGTTTTTGCTTAATGAACCAGGATGGTTAATGAAAGCAAGAATGATGTCAATGTTAAAATTTCATATAAAACACCCGTGAGCAATATTTATCTGGGTGTTGAAACCACGGTAAAGTCCTTTCATTCTTATTTTGTAATTTTACAGGTTAGTCACTGAAAACTGAAGTAACAAAACGGCATGTTTTAATTTGGCTTTGTGGATATTTTACTGACTTACTTGCCTGTGGCCACTTGAATGGAAATGCAAGAGTGACAAAGGCAATCATTTTTATTGATCATTTTTCTGGGCCTTGTACTGCTGAATGTCTTTATTAATTAATCATCCTAATTTAAAAAAACAAAACAAAACAACAACAACATTTCAGTGAAAGTCATCTTAATCATAGCACTAATTTTACAAATGGTGTGACATAATATGGTTTTAATGCAATTCTTAACTTCCATCCTTAGGAACAAACACCCAAGGAAAAAATGTTCAACATCGATTAAAAAATAAACCAAGTCCTTTACTATGGATAGAACCAAAAGTATTTGATCTAGACTTGCACTCATAATTGTAGTAAATATAAGTTTAGACCCATCCTGAATAATTGTGAAAATTTAACTCACTATGAACTCCACATATTTAGAAAGGGAAAAAAACAGGGAGATAACTGCATTATGTGAAACAGTAAGAAATTATTCATTGTAACAGCAAAACAAAATGTCTTTAAAGACCACAAGGTGCTTCAATATTTCTGTCTGTAACACTAAAACGGGGGAGGCTTGGAAGTTGTTGTAAAGCCCAGCTATGCAGATTGACCGACTTGGAATCCTAGGAGTTTGTATCATGGTAGGAAACTGCAGTGAGTCTATGAAGATGTATGATAGAGTCCTGTTTGGTAGGTGTGTAAGAATGAGACTACGTTACAACCCTCCTTCTCTTCCAAGTTTACTCAGATATGACACACAGTGAGGATAGCACTCCATATTTCAGGGAATATTTTCAACTTAGTGTGGTTTTACCAGACAGTATGTTCCATTTTCCAGATTTTATCTTCTCAAGCTATTCACATGCAGAAGTCAGCAAGAGGCTTTAAATGTAAACAACATGTATCACAGTGCATACAATATTCTTCTAACTGTTGTTTATTCTTAGGGTCGTATAACAGGGACAAATTCCATGTGGTTTAAATACATAAAAAAAGCATAGTTAAAAAGTATATTTTGATATTAGAAAGTTATTTGATAACTGCAAGGTTGCCTCAGATTTTAAAAGTCACTGTCAAGTTATTTTTTGGCTGTGACACAAGGATGCTATGAAGTTAATTGGCAATAGAAAGAAATCTTACAAAATCCAAATAGCATTTTACCATTGAAACAAAAATGACTTCAGCATGACCCCGTAAAGGAGTGTATTGATTTTCAACTTCTATTATTACTGTGCTTTACCTACCTATGATTCCAGGTCAGCTCAATTTTCAGAAAGGTCTAAGGTCAAATACAGATTTACTCTTCCCATAAAAGCAAAAAAAAGGTTTAGACCTGTGCACACAAAGACTTAATGCATGAAAGAAGGTATTATGACGCTATTTCTGGTGGGTTTTTTTTTCTTATGGCATAATTTTGTTGACAATTATTGGAGTAGAGTAGAGGTATAGAAGTAGAGACAAGGAATAGCATGTGATCCACTGATCTGTACAGCATCGTAACTTTGTATGTCATACTTTCACCTCCACAGGTGCTTGGGGATACAGAGAAAAGGAGAGGCACTCTGCTGGCTTAGGGAGATGTTTTCAGCAGGAGTGTGAGAAGTAGGATTTAATAAAGGAGAAGTGAAAAATACAGAGATTTCACTGATTCCCAGAAACTTATGATTGTCTTACAATCTCAATGTTTGGTTTAGAATTCTGTCTGTATTAAAAATATTGTTGTTCTGCATTAGATCCTAGAGGCCTTAATGAAGGCCAAGTTCCCACTCAGCTAAAATACACTTACTTGAATACATTAGCCAAGGATAAGACAAGTAAAGTATCAACATTTACAGTTTACAAAGTAGAAAGTACTGAAAAATTCCAACAATTCCCTGAAATGTACACCTGAAAAAACTTTAACACAGTCAACAGTGAATTTGAATAACAGAAAAGCTCCTTCAGCCTTTATTAATAAATAAAGAGTCTCTCTTTCATTTTTTTTTATTTGTATGTGTGTGTAAAATTCTTTGGTACAAGCATAGCCAGGTGAATATATCATGTTAGAAATTGCTAAACATTTTTTCTCAGTGTCTCCTAAGTTCAAAACATACAAATCAATTTCTCCTTCTTCCAGAAATATAGTGTCATGCTGAGACAGAGTCATGCTGAGGCAGAGACTAAATCAAATCAGTTTTAACCCTACAGATACAGAGTTTACAAAGTTTGAGGGTATGAGAACCACTGCCCTTTTAAAGTTTGTATTTTAATGTAGTAGAAGCACGAGTAGTTCAAGCAAAGTATTATTGTGAGAAGAGAACATGTGTGAACAATTATTAGTGATGCCAACAGTGATTTATGATGTTACTGTAAATTATTGTTTCTTATGCTTCATCACATATGAATAAAGGTGGTAAGAAGATTGCCTATGGAATAATCATAAAGTCTGTCTTCTTGGGTCCATGGATGGGAATTACATACATGCTGTGTTCTCCTTCTCTTGTCAGAACAGCACCTAACCTAAAAGCAATTTATGTGACAAGCCTTTAGGCATATCAAATCCTTTAGGATTGGCACATAGGTAAAAATATGTGCTGTGGTAGCTCTAAAGGAATGTATTTTATTGTCCCGGATATTCCTCTCAAACAGAGCATGCACATGTTTCTCTACAATTTCTCTACCCTAAAATAGTCGTGGAAAGTGCCATGTGATTTTAATTTGACTATAATGAGCTCAGCTTTACATCTGTAATTGGTGTTTCACATAAGCGAGTTTGATTTAGGGGTCTGGTTCAGGGCTGAGTCAAACTGAGGTGTCAGCTGCTGCATCACTTGTACCACTGTGTGCGAAGGTGAAACACCCCTCCAGCACTGACCTTTCTTCAGTTTGTGAGACATAACAGCCAGAGCTCACAGGACTGCCATCTATATTAGAAAATGTCAATAGATATCTTGCTGTTAGATTCAGAGTCTATTTGTACAACCTTTAATCAGTATTAGACATGACACAGGTCAATGCAGTATCTTTGTCACCCAGATTCAAAAGCTTTACTTTGAAAACTTACAACACAAATCATACACACAAATGTTTATCATTCCAAACATGAGGCAACCATGCTTTGAAAATGTCAGAAGGATCTATATCTTGTTTGCTTTCTATCTCTTTGAAAGTTCTAGCTGTAATGATTTCTCATGGAAAATTTTTTTTAATATATCTTACATATTCACAAACACAGCTATTATGCTTTAGGAACTAATCTCATTTTTATGTTGGCCTGTTGCTTATAAACTCATATAAATTCTTATAACTCATATGTCCTTATAAAACTCATAAAATAAAAATACATTAGTTCCTGAAAGAGACTGTTGTTTCTGATGAATCTGATTTTTCAGTCATTTGGAGTATCAGATACATACTTTAGGTTTTATAGACATTATATTAAAGAAATCTTGACACTTCAAATATACACTGTGTACTGAAATTCAGGTACCTGCATTTCAGACAAAAAATAGATTTAGTTCAAGTGTTCAAGTGTTTAGGAAATGAAAAGTAGATAAATACTGAATAAATTAGAAAGTTTGAGTACAATCATTAAAAAAAAATAAAGTGGATGCTATGCTAACATGCCTCTACCAAAAGTGCATGAATTACTATTGCTTTTTTCCAAACTCTGTCCATATAATGAGGGATATTTATAAGTCCAATTTTCTTGAGAACCTGTTCATGTGGTGAAGTTCATTATTTATGTAAAATGAAAAAAAAATAGTTTTATTTATTTAAATTACTGGACATCGATGAAGCGACCTTTTGTTCAAGACTCTATAACCCAGCTGTAGTTACTGTGGCAGTCAGAAATAGAAGCTGAATTTTTGGGTCTGATGCTGATCTCATTTCCTTCACTGACATATGCATGGTGTTTAAGGAGTATAATAAATATCAAATGCACTGTAAAGACTGCAGTATTAAAGCAGGAATTTAAAAAAAAATCTGCTTAGAATATTTTCTTAAGGTTTAATCACTGAGATTTGTTAATAAATTGCTTTCTGTATTGTGCTTGTTGTGTCTGTTTTTTTACTGGGTCATGCCACAGTAAGGGAGAGAGTAATGCTCCTTTGAGGAAGGAAGACTGGCAAAAAAGACATGGGAAAGCTGCAGAGAAAAATAATGTGATTAGTCTCTTCTGTCTAGGCATCTTCAAGGTAGTTGTCTGCTTTTGAGCTTTTAGTCAGAGGAGAAAAAAGGTATCTCAGGAGTAGCTCATCTATTGTTTATAGATATCTGTTTTAGGATAAAATAGATTGCTTCCCAGAAGGGCCTGTTGTCCCCATCAGCTATGAAGGAAAGCTAGGCAGTTATTTCAGAAGCATAAATCTACATTATAAATGCTTACATTTTGCCAGAAGAATCTCACTGATTGTCTGCAATGAATGGAAAGAATGAGAAATGTTTTTAATTCTAATAAAACAGTGCTCAGTGTTAGAGCCAATGGTAATGGCAATTTGCATTGGGTCTTTTTGCAATGTTAAGCATTACGGAAGGAGGGCAGTGTAAGACTAAATTGGAAGAACGGAAATGTTAAGCATGCAATTGGTCCACACAAACCATCTCTGTGCGTCTGGGAGGGCTTTCTCCTGTGTCACCTCCACATGGTTTTTCACAGTAGCAGAAAAGTGATGGCTTCAAAAGAGACATGAGAGGGTGGGAAATCTGTAAGGGGGTCAGTCCAGTCTGTATCACAGAGCTCACACACTACAGTGATATGGGTGGGTGTTTTGCAGTGTAGCATGGTACAGAGATTCCTGAGGCAACTGTGCTCAGCGCAAGCCAGGTGACAGGGGACATGTGTCACATCAGACAGTGGCTTGTTTACTCAGCTCTGACTATAAGAAGTTGAGCTGTCACTCATCACTGCACTGCAGGCATGTGCCAGTCCCAGTGTGGTGAGGTCAGGTATCTTCATGCTTTGTGTCTCAATATCATATATATATATAAATATCACCATTATTTCATACATATATATATATATATAAATATCACCAGCAAATAGCAACAAATGGCTGTGAGGCCCCATCTCTCTACAATGCTATGAGTTGGACTGCAGTTTGTAAGGAAGGCCAAAGTGCTGGATATCCATGACTTATCCAGACACAAAACTTAAAAAAAAAACTGTTTCATGTAAAACTTTACAAAAGCAGCTTCAGAAGGCTTTATTTCTAGCACAATTGCATGTCAGTATTATGAGATCAAAATTTTGTGGACTGGAAGACTTTAGGCAGTCAAATTATATGACTTCACTCAAAATCAGCTACGTTTGAGAAATTTAAACATGATTTAAAGTACATGGTTACACATTTCTGCATTCTGAGTGAATGTTGTTAACTCAGAAGAATCCAAAGGAAGAACAGAAGAGAGAATATATTTTATGTACTTAACTGTATAGAGATTTTAATCAATGGATATACTATATACATATATATTATATATATATATAATATGTACTAAAATTGTGTATATATAGATTAGTGTCTGAATACATCTCTCTGGGGATATCCAAAACTCAACTGGATGCAGTCCTATAGAACTTGTTCTACATGACCCTGTTTGAGCAAGAAGGTTGGGCTAAATGATCTTGAGGCATGCCTTCTAACATAAACAATTCTGTAATCTATAAATGGGTTCAATTAGATTTTAAACAAAAGAGAATATAAGAAAATCTGGTTTAAGATGTCATTGTTTTTCCTTTTTTTTTCTCAAAAAAAATATTCAAAATTCATTTTAATTATAAACTCTGGTCAGAACTTTGTTTTGCATGACAGCCAAGATGTATTCTCTTTTGATTCTCTGATCTTTCTCAGCCTTAGCAGTATTGAGTTGTCATGTTGCAATTCATTTTATTTGTTCGAAAAAGGGAAAACATTTGCAAAGATTACTGTGGAAACAAAAACCTAAAATACAGCCACAGACTGTATGAAAATGTTCAGAAAATCTGACAAGGTCTTAGAAAGACATTTGTGATTAATGTTCAGTTTCACTGGAAGGTCTTTTGTAAAATTCACCAACAATGGTAGCTGATGACCTTATCAAGCCTTAGTCTTCTGACGAAACCTTCTCCTCATCGCTTCCCTGCTGGAGTTGTATGTCAGTCTGCCGTGAGACTCTGTGTGATCACTGGAAGTTACTGCTCTTTCTTGCTTTTGAATTCTAATGAGAAAGGGAATCAGGCGAGTCAGTTGTGGTTCATTGTGGATGTTACAGAAGATGGGAATTGCAGAATTTCACAGTTTAAAAGTATGCAAGTTCAGACTGGGCTTGCTACTGTGGGTGAACAGAGATAAGAGAGCAGTAGAAATGTCTCTTTCTGAACACATAGTTAGTCCATGCTAGAGCTGTTATCAGATCTGTGGCTGATCTTAATTGACAGAGTACTAGAAATTCAGCAGTTTCGCTTACTGATATCAGATAGTCATGGGTTCCAAAGGAGAACAGGATGCTGGAAGTTAGCAACACCAGTATTTCTTGACTCTCTAAAATTTAACAAAGGCAAATTTCAGACTGAGACATAATATTGCAATTCCTTACTGAGTGTTTGCTATTGATTAAAAAAAAATAAAAAAATCAGAGCACAATTTATTCCAGGAAACGTTTTCTTCAAGTAGTTTTCATATGCAATGTATAGTGCACAGGAAGAAATACACACTACCTTACTAATTAAAAGCACTTTCCTCATTATCACTGTTCCAATTTATTGCCGTTCTCATTATAAAGTTATTTTTCAAGTCACAGCTGAAGTTCTGAAAGGTTCTTAAAACCTATATGTGAGTTTCACATATGCAAACCTTGTGGTAAAGTCCCATAATAACACTAACCCCCTTCTTAAAAAAAAACAAACCAAACCAAAAAAAAAACAACAAAAAAAACCCACAACAAAACAAAACCAAACTCAAACCACCACAAAAAATACCAAAAACTAGTTGGCTTTGAAAAATTTCCAAGTATTATGTTTTCAGAACTGTCCAAAGTTGTCATGTGTGATTACTGCGTGTCAAACAGGACTGATCCAGAAATCCTGGCTTCCCCTTTACAAACACTGTCTTGCTACCCAGGGAGGGTTTCTGCAGGCCCTCACATTAACTACAGAAAACTGGCATGTTTTTCTATCGCTGTCTATGTCTTTCATTTGCAGCCATATTTTTTTTCTCTTTTCACACTGTTTGGGGATTTTTGTGTGTTTGTTTGTGTTTTTTAAAACATGATTGCAACATGCACTGCTCTAAAATGTCTAATGCAGTTGAGTATCTTTTTCCTGTTTGTTTGCTTGTTTTGCTTCTACTAGGCATAATTGGGGAAAAAATGTAATTATTATTCATATAAATCTGCATAAAACTAGTCAGATTTGTTAGCATTTTAAGATGACTTCTATATTCTCCTATAGATGAGTTTGAAGAAGAATTGTGGTTCCTTTTCTGAAGTTTTGTGTTGTTTTAATAGTGCTTAAATGAATGTGCTGTTATTCACACTTTACTTGTTTATCACAAAGTAACAATGCCAAAGTTAAGATGTATTAAATGTGCTTATAATAAATTGTTCCTAATTTGGACAACTATACATTAAAAAAATAAGTAGACAAGAAGACTCTGAACTCTGGTTTCTATCTCTTGGGGATTTCAATTCTAGCAAAGAAGAGAAATATGGTGTTAAACCAATGATACATTTTGGCAATGAGTAGCAAAATGCTGTAGGTTGCACAAAAGAGGGCAGAACATTAATACTGCTGGGGAAAGTCCTCCTGTAAACTGTAAGGCTTGATATGTGTTGTATTTTATAAACAATAATAATTACTATTAAACAATTTTAAAGGATTATGATTTACTATTTTAAATACATTCCCCATAAAACTAGTACTCAGGTGCAATATTTAGCTCCCAGAGTTTCTTAACTGGCCCAGACATCCTATGAAAGCTCTCAGCATTCTCTTTCTTGACGAGAATAACCTGGATGAGTTAGGAAAAAAATAAATCTCATACACACAAGAACTGGAAGATGTAATCCCTCTAAACATCAGTAGAGAGCCAAAACAAGTCACAGAGAAAAGTGCCATTGACCAAGCATCTTCTTGGAGGAGAAAAATGTATTCTTGGTAATGACAGAGGTCCTTATCATGTTTTCCTAATGTAGATCCCTAATGTAAGCACATGCAGGTGCATTTTAGGTACTTTTCCTAGGAAAGAGATCCAGTCTTCCTAAAATTAACACCTCTACTCAAAGCCAAAGCTGTGAAATTAATAGGTCTTCCTGAAAATCTTTCCAGTCTAGTTTTCCAGCAGGAAGGTGGTATTGCAGAAGACTGCCGTCTTCATCTTCAGAGTGGAAAGCCTTGACAAAACCTCCATGCTTACAATCCTGTTATAAAAGATCTCCTGAAAAGAGATGCAGATGAGTTACGGTTACTGATCTCCGTCAGCAGATCTCAGGGATGCAAGGCTTTGGGATCTGATTGTGATCTCCCCCAGATCTGTAGAACACAGTTTATCCAGGAAATTGTTCCTGACTTATTTTGATGCATGTGACACAATAAGGTTTTTTTGCTTCCATGCAGCATTCATTTTTGTTTTGTTATTTCATGTAACAGATTTTTGCATTCTGTCATGTTTTTTTTTTACTACTCCCTTACTAAGAGAGCACTTGCAGCTAAGCACATTTTTAAAATGCATGTACTTGTGTATGCTAGCAGCAAGAAACTCAGCAACAACCACAAAAACGACAGCTGAAATGCAAAAAGTAAATTTACTTTCATTGCCTCATCCACCACATAATCCACAAAGCAGCACCCAGGCAGAGGCACACAAGTGGGGACAAGGGTACCATGTAACTCAGTCCATGCTGGAGGGTGACCAAACCTGCCGCTTCTGCCTTTATATCAGGGATTCACACCAGTGCAGTTTCTGTGTTCTGATCTTTCCCAAATCAGGGCAGGAATCTCAATCATGTTTGATAGAGTGTCTCTATCACAGGCCTATGTTATCTAAACACATATGTTCTACTTGTCAAACACACAAGACTAAACAATAATTAGTATTATATATGTGTTTTTCTACACCCCATCTGCAAGTCAATTTAGTGTGTTTACACTTCACCAGTCTTCCTTTTCCCACAGTACTGCTTTAGAACACAAATAATAAAAAGAATAGAAAAAATACTTCCTTCTCTTGAAATAGAGGGTTTTTTTTTCTCCAATATGTTTCAGATTTGTTTATTATGTATATATGAAAACTACAAGTAATTTTTGTTTAGAAATATATTACAATTGTGACCTTTGGCAACTGTTTCATGAATATCTTCTCTGCTTTGTCTGCCTTTACTTAGTGCTGGGATTAAAAACACAGCATTCAAAGGAGTAAAAGCCTCACCGTTTAGAAAAATATTTTTCAAATATTTTTTCAAGGTTAATATGTCCAGATGATAGTGAAAAAAATATGTTCTGTTTCCTATCTCCAGTTTGTCCATTCCTGTCCACTCTAAAGATATTTCTATCAATAAAAAAACAAAGATAAAGATTTTCTGAAGGATATTCTGAATAAAACAATCAATAATCTAAACTACTGCACTCTACAGGTTTTTCTTGGTCTTGGATGAGATATCTTTGGTACTGACCTTATCTACCATGATCAAGAACAAAACCAGCAAAAGATACACTTTATTTTGGAAGCAGAGTTTAAATNGGGAAACATGACATTCATTTCTAGGTCATAACTTCAGGTCCTTATTCTGTTTTAAGTCTAATTAAAGTGGACTATTTACTTAGTACCAAGTGCTAAGAGAAATCATGAGGGAAAGCTTTATGACCTTGAAACTACAGGGACTTCTGTCAATTATTTTAGTAGCACCTCAGTTGCACTCCAGTTACCAGCAAAGCTGTACTCAGGACTTTATGCAGTTAATGGAGGTGTGCTGCCCAAGCCCTCATCTTACACAGCAACTCCACAAAGTCAATGAGTGCTTGTCAATGCCTTTGCTTGTGAGTGGGTTTGCCAACAGAGTTCTAAATGCCTATTAGGGCCTATTAGGGACTTGAAGGAAAACCAAATAAAAGATGGGACACTGAGATGTAACTTCACAGAATTATAAGCAAAGGATGTTCTAAAGTTGGAGATGACATAAATGTTATCTGCATAGGCTTTCTGAAGGAGATGTAAATCAGGAACAAGAGAATTGAAAAGGGCCTAAGTGCCATTCTCACTAGGATTTTCTGTACCACTTCCTACCTGTTCTCAGTAGGATTTTCTGCATAATCTTTTGTGCCAGGAAGGGGTAACAACTCCCTATGTGCTTCAAATTGTGCAGAAACTATGCAGCCGGCCCTGAATATTCCCCATCTAGTGTCAGGTTATCCTAGTTTTGTTCACCCAAGGCAAATAGAAAACTTCTGGCCATCTTGGGTTATATGTAGGAAAGGTTTATTAATTGCTGATAAGTATCTCTCAGGTTATATACAATATGGCTAAATATCTTAACTGCAGTGCTAAATGTTATTTCCAATTTTATTTTTCTCCTTGTAAGAAACACTGTATTGTAAAGAAGATAGGGTTTTCTAACAAGCTGAATCTTTCATAAGATGTTTTGAAGCAGCTCAGAGGCTTGCAATGTTAGCAATTGTTTGTGGAATGATAAGTTAATGGGAAAAATGTAACTCAAAAAGGTCACAGATCTATTACGTGCAGATAGAAATAACATAATTTTTGCTCAGACTTGCAAAGCTAAATCATGCTGTTGATAAAAAGAAAATGTGTGAATGTCAACCTAAATATTTAATCTCTCATAATAAAAGGTAAAACCAAACTACAGAGTTTTGTTGGAAAGCTGTAGGGAAAATTACTTTAAAATATTTTTATTAATTAACCAATAGTAACATGATCCAGGTTTTACATTACTATTTTGAATTTTGTTTCAAAACAATTCTGGCCAAGATATTTAAAAATCAACTGGGCATCAGTAGATCATCATTGAAATGAAGATACAAAGTGCCTGAGTAGGAGATATAGTATGTAAACACAACTGCAATCATAAAAGAAGGAAATTCTGACTTTATTCTAGCAAAGAACTTGTTAAGCACAACAAGTTGTGTAAAGAACTCAATAGGTAAACTATTTTAGTGTGCACTTTTCTTCAATAAATGTATTTTTTGAAACAGAAATTACTCGGTTTTATGTTTTGATCTATATTTCTATTATCAGGAAACCACATGGAAATCTGAAACATTTCCATTTTATCTATTTCCCTTGATACTTTTTCCTCTATTTCTTTTTTGTTTGTTTGTTTTTCAGATGAAATAAAACAATACAAATCAAAAATTACCAAAGATAAGTATAAATGTAAAATATTTAGCAAGAACAGATGACATATTCCAGGATCCAATGGATCCTATATGCTGTTTAATCCTGGTGTCCTGAAATACTGTACAACCTATCAAATTTAACATTTGGCTTCACACATTAAAGAAATCGAAGGTGAAGAGATACGAACATGAAGTTTGTGTTACATTTTCTCCACAGCTTTCTAAGATGAACAACATTTTTAATGTTCAGGGAGTACATTCCCAACACTCTGGTTTCCTGAAGGTCAATATGATGCTGCAGTGTAGCTAGAGCAATCAGATATGACCTTTAACTGTTTTAATTTTCTTTTCCACTGTAATTTGATGAAAAAAACATATGAGAAAATCATTATACTTTTTTTGCCTTGCCTGAATCAGACCATTTGGTCTAAGACAGGGCATCATACTCACTAGACAGCATATTTAATGGTTTCATATATGGTTCAGTTCCCTTTCAGGCTAGTAGTTGTGGGATTACAGTACTTACTTACTCTATAGGAGTTACTTACTCTAAGGAGTTTAAAGTGTTAATTTACTTTGCATCCTGTTTATGAAGACAGGAATGAAGCTGTGTGCAGTGGTATATAGATCAGCTCAGACCTGAAGGGAGCAATGAGAATGGGGAACCCCAAAGCCTGGGAAGGTGAGAGGAAAATTTAATGGAATGCTATTTTTTCACATGCTCCATAACATGTACCCTCTAAAATGAAGAGAGAGACATAGTACAAACCAGTGTATGGTCCTTCTCAGAAGTTCATTGCATAATGTCAACTCTTTTTATACAGTCCATATTAATGATCCAAGGAGTTAATCTGTAACAATGAGGTAGCAGCTGCACTGCTAGGAAATTTGTTCTTCCGGAAAGAAGTTCAGAACACAACAGTAGTTGCCTTTGAATCAAATAAATACTACTGATTTCCCTATGAAATACCATTTCCACACATTTTTCTTTTTACAGGGTGTGTTCAACCCACTAGGAATGCAGGTACTAGAATCTAGAATCACTGAGTGAGATTGTGAGTTCATATATCACTGTGAAAAAAGAATATCATAGTTTTAACTCAGTGAACTTAGTTTCTGCCTTGTTTTACAGAGAAAACAGGATTGTAGAAGTGTGTATGGTATATGTATAGGTTCTACATATACTGAAAACTACAACATAAATTCAAACACAGCTGAGAAACAATAAGTTAATTTAAGGAAGAGCACTGACTTGGGCTGAAAGGGCCTAAGATTTTAATTTAATAATATTTTAAAACATATAACAATCACATATTTGTTTTGCTACTGATAATTTTATTTCCTTAATAATGCTGATTTTCAGTTTGGAATCACATTAATATATCCGCTGTAAGGTTTAGTTTTATTTCAATGTTACTTTTTGAAGAAGGAACAGTGAGAATCAAAACTTGGCTTTACTTTGTGAGCCAAAACCTTTCTCATTCTATTCAGGAAGAGAAAGCAACTGAAGTATATTTCACATGAGAATATCGGCATCAGGAAAACTCAAATATTAGATGAAATATGTAGAAAAAAATCTTCATTGAATGTTCATTCACTCAGTGTCAGAAGGAAGATTAAGACAAAATATTCAGTCTGCTAGGGAACATTAAAGACAGGAATGCAACCAAGTTACAAAAATGGTGGGTTTATGTGACTAGAACAGACTAAACTCAGATGTTATCTTTCAGCATGGTGAAATTCCTCAAATCCATTTGGGACAAATCCTGTTTTTTAATTATTTGCCTACTTGGTAGACATTTCAGAAGCAGTAAAATTGGCTAAATTTTGGGATTTGGTCTACCACGTGGCGTCACTTAGGAAAACATCATTCATCAATCAATGTGTATGCTTTTTTTCTAGACTTTTATAGTGCAGGAATATTACGAGTGAAGCACACAATTTTTTTTTTTATTATTTTTTTTTCTGCCTTATTTTTACCCAAAAAATCATTTAGGTTCTGTGTGGTGTTTATACACAAACTGGACATCTGTTTCTCAAGTTGAGTGTCTTTCAGAGTCAAGTTGAGTGTCATGTAATAATCAGATCATCCTAACTATTGCTTATTATTTTGCATTGAGATAGCACCTTTAATTGGAAGACCCCCAAGAACCTGAAATCGCATTCATTAGCTGTTTCTGTATCTGGATTTTTTCTGCTTGTCATTGTTAGGAACCAAAAAATGAGGTTTTCCTCTGTTTCCCTCTTGTTTTATTCATCCTGTTGTGGGATGATATAACAAGCCTTTAATCCTGTTAGCCTATGTAAAGCTAACTGTAAACAGAAATATTAAATTTGTGTGACATATTTATATATCTTGCCTATTCAGTAAGGGTCCTGATTTGATTGAATTGAATATATTAACTCTAATTTTGGCCTGAAATTTATCAGTCTTTCATTCCTTCTCCTGCTGCTGAGCTTGCAGTATGTGCCCTTTGAACCCTGCAAATTATTGGTTGGCAGAAATGAGAAAGTCCTGATCCCTCTGACCAGTTTTTGGCTATGACCACAGTGTCAGTGTTTATGCCAGTTTACTACTCAGTCCCTGGTTTGCTCTGTGCTACAGGTCTTCCAGAGCTGATGCCAAGCTCCAGCTAATTCATAGCTGGTGAATAAATACTTTTTGAAACTGAACTTCTGGCATTTGAAATAAATAAAGATTAGCTGTCAGTTACTGCAAACCAGCTGACCAAATGTTTTATTCCCTTAAATTTGAAGCACTGATGCTTGAAAATATTGTCTGTTATTGACCAAGATTAGTTAAGCTTTGATCACTTTCTTGTCTTATAAACATGGAATATTCCATGTTTTTTTTCGTCCAGATGGGTATGCAGGTGTAGTGGTGGTTACTTACTGAAAGACATGCAGAGCTCTGTTGCAAGGGCCTGAAGCACAACCTGGTTATTCAACAGTGTGTTCTCTGAACTTTAGGATTCCTTGTAGTGCACTCGGAAACTCTATTTGAATTTAGCCACTGGCAAAAACATTTGCAGATGTGGAAATTGCATTTTAATTAGCTTGTATGACTACACAAGGTAGGTTTGTAGCTGGAGTTACCATAATTACTAGCAGCAAAATCGATATAATAATGGCCATATGGGCATTTTTTCTGTAATTATCATTATTATCTAATCAGCTTCTAAACACTGTCATGGCTTCTGAATGGTCAAAGATGACTTCTAGGGCTAGATTAGTCTCTTGTTGTGATATAATGAATGGAAATGCACTGGAATATTCTTCCCTAGGCTGTTTTGATTAACAGCAGACACTGGTCTCATTACTGCTTGGAGCAATTGATAGTTAAAAGAAACCAAACTCAAACCCCAGTGTTGCCCAACTTCTTTTGTTGCTGATGGTGCTTTTTGCTACTCAGTACAGCAGTGACAGCTGCGTCTTTCAGAGAGGGATCAGCTTCTCTGAACTGTGCTACATAGAGCCCAAGGTGATGTGGGACACAAGTCACTTCTTTGGAAACTGAGTTCTCGGGTGAGCAAGAAATCAGATGAGTCCTTGATGCAGTCCAGGAAAGAAAAGGATGCTGCAGAGGGAGCTCAATGCATGGCATGTCGTCTCTCCACATACAGCTCCTGGAGATGATTCAGATCCATGAAATTACCTGACAGCTGCCGATATAGTTAGGATGATCCTTTAAGGCTCTGCTTCACTCTTTCCACCTGTCAGCCTTTTCTGCACATGATATGCCTGTAAGAAAAAATGAACCATGTCCCCAGAAACCAAATTAATACAGAGCTTCTTTTGCCTTTGATGTAAAGATGTCACTATTGCTTCAAAAAGTGTCATTTTCTAAAAATAGTTCCAAATGCATGTTAAATTTTTGTTAAGGAAAATATCCTTTGGACATAAGAGATGTAAAAAAGAAAATAATCTTATTATTTTCCCCTGATGTTTGCTTATGTCTAAAATACATCCTTTCTGAATACAGTATTATTCATTATTTCTTAATGAGATAAATTGTCTGTTTGAGCAAAACTTCTTTAATAAAATCCTTGTGTGGACCTGAGATTCTCTTTGTTTCATTGAGATCTCTAACTTAGCTTTCCTCAAAATCCTTGCAGGTTTTGGATTAATATTAAAAGGGTCACTATGGAGACAGCACTCCATACTAGCTGCTGTTCGACAAATATGCGAAGAAATGTAGTCTCCTATACTTTTCCTAACTACACTAACTTCTAGGACAAGAGACTGATTTCTTTTTTCACACCTTCAACACCATTGAATTTCTTCATTTTTTGTAGGTTTGGTCTCTTGCTAGGTGAATGGCTGTGAGATCAAGCAAAAATTCACTTGTTTTTTCTTCTTTTTTGGTAGTGTACTTGCCTGAGAAATCAAGAGAAAATACGCATCTGGGAGTTTTTGACTGGTCTTGATATATCTGCATGTGTTTCAAAAAAAAAAAAGGTCAAAATAGTAGCTAAAAGGATGCTATAGAATTAAAAAAAAAAAGTTAAAAACATATTTTAATATGTTCCTAAGGAAGTTGTGTTTAGCTTGTTTGAGGATTTTTTTTGTTGTTTTGTTTTTAAATTCCTTTCATTTGCAACACTTTCCTTTACTTTCATCTTTTCTGATGTTGGCCATTAGTTTGCTACACTCCTTGTCTCAAAAACAAACAAAATAACTCCATTCACTTGTGTCTGCTTGTAATTCTTAGTTTTTTTATAGGCTATAAACATCACTCTTCTGAAAACAGAAATATCTTCAGTGAGATTTATGAACACAGTTATTATTTCTTTGCAAAATTATAATTCAAACTCAAATGTAGATGGTAAATTAATCTTCTTAATTTTAAAGGTCTGTTTGAGATAGGTATATATTTTCACTCTCGTTTATTCATTTCATATGAAAAGTCAAAGCTACAAGCCTTATGGTAGTAGCCTCCATGATAGACATGGTGGAGACTCGATCTTCCAAAGTTGGGGTCATCTAGGTGCCACTATTTTGGTTTAAAAGACATAAATGTTTCTGCTGTGCCAAGGCTTAGTAACTTCAACAGAATTTTACAAGCAAAAAAAAAATCTCAGTGTGACAAATGAATTGAAATATAAAGGTGACATGCTTAAATGCTGCAAAATTTTACATATGCACTGAACTTTATCCACATCTCTGAGAATAAATAACCCATGAAGTTACTATGTGTAGTGTTTTGCAGATCTGTTACTACAGCTTCAGAGACATAGTTTCTAGTTGGTCATTTATGGTCGTAAAATTTAGTTTCTTTTAAATTAATTTAAATACCATATTACTGGGCCTTTAATCAGGCCTAAGCACAGTAGTTTTTTTATTTAATCAAATAACTATTAATTATGAAATTAATATAGCTGTTTTTAAGTGTCATTATGTCTCACTATCCTCTGACGTAATAGATCATAGTATTTTCAGAGCTACAACCCTTTCAATGTGAGACAAAAGAATAAATAAAACACTTAATTGCTTTACATAAACATTTGGATTTTGAATTAAGAAAAGACAGAAGAACACATAGGCACCTATTAAATCTGATAGACATGACAGAAGATGCTTGCTATTAAGCATTTACTGTGTGTATGCTTACAATACTTTATAGTTTGAACTGATATTTTGACACACGATAACAAAAAGCAAATATGAAAACTACCATTCTTGACCAAGGGCCCATACTGCGCCATGCTCTTTGTGGAACTACGTAATTGCTACAACATTCATGATTGAATTCTACATTCGTGATCACATTGCAGTGACACTGTGTTTGGTTTAGATAAGCAGATTATGTTCTTTCTCTATCATGTCACAAGTGTCACAATAAATAGTGGTAAATCTCTGTTTTAACACAATTCAACCATAAAGGGTTGAGCAATGCTAATGTAAATATGAAATATCCCACTAACTTAAAATGCATTCTGGTTCATGACCTCATGTACTAAAAAGAACATTTTCCCACACTCCTCTAATAAACTCATCACTTCGAACAAATTAAATTAAGGTCAATTTCTGCTTTGAATTTGATAATCCATTACCTATGTTTTAAGGCAGATTGTAATACCTGAAATAGATCCTAGTGGTTCAAGATCATCTTTTTAAAGAATATATACTTATAAAACTGTATTCTATGGCTAATAGAGAGAGAAAGACTTGGGGGTGTTAGTTGATGAGAAGCTCAACATGAGCCAGGAATGTGCACTTGCAGCCGAGAAAGCCAGATGGGCATCAAAAAACAGTGTGGCCAGCAAGTCCAGGGAGGTGATTTTCCCCCTTTGCTCTGCTTTGGTGAGATCCTACCTGAAGTACTGCATCCAGCTCTGGGGCTCCCAACATAAGACGAATATGGACTTGTTGGACCAAGTTCAGAGAAAAACCCTGAAGATGTTCAGGGGGCTGAAGCATTTCTCCCATGAAGACAGACTGAGAGAGTTAGGGTTGTTTAGCCTGGGGAAGAGAAGATTCCAGGAAGACCTTACAGCAGCCTTCTAGTACCTGAAGGGAGCTTACAAAAAATATGCAGAAGGACTATTTACAAGGGGATGTAGTGACAGGGCAAGGAAGAATGACTTTAAACTGAGAGATAATAGATTTAGACTAGACACCAGGAAGAAATTCTTCACTGTGAGGGTGGTGAGGCATTGAAAAAAGTTGCCCAAGGAAATTGTGGATACCTCATCCCTGGAAGTGTTCAAGGACAGGTTGCATGGGACTTTGAGCAAGCTGCCAGGGGGTTGGAACATGATAATTCTTAAGGTCCCTTCAGAGTCAAACCATTCTAAGATCATATGATTCAACATCACGTGCTTTCACGTATATTTGCTATCAGCAAGCTGCAGAAAATATATATTTTCCCAAGACTGAGTATTTATCATATCAATGACTCATGAAATTGTTAAGCAAGAAATACACGATATCTTCCATAACTTCCGATAAATTAAATTCATGGGAAAACATTACTACAGTGTATTTTGAAAAATTGGGGAAATCTAGAGAGATTCATATTTTCAGGGACAATAAAATTATTAAATGAAATATATCTCACATCTGCATGGACCTTCAAGTGTTGCTGTATTTATCTAAGAGCTGCATAATACAGCCAGGTGTCAGAGTAGGGTGAGTAAAGAGAGGCAGAGAACTGAATAGTAAGAGAAGACACATGAAAATGGTGTTAAAAACATGGGCAAGATGGATATCAACTGGAGTGATACCAACGTGGATATGATTTCAAAATAGGACTGGAGAGAAATCTGAGAGCTATGTGACATACAAAGAGGGATGACCAAAAAACAATCAAGGTTCAATGATGATGTGAGTAATGTCCTAAAAATAAAAGAACAGTTGGTTAGTAATTATTAGACGTCATAACACTTATGCATACGAAAGAGTACCACTTTACTAGAGAAAATGGGTGTGATGGGTTGACCTTGGTTGAATGACAGATGTCCACCAACCTACTGTATCGCTCCCCTCTTCATATGAAAAATATGACAAAATGTTCATGGGTCAAGGTAGAGAGGAAGAGATTACTCAGCAGTTATTGGCACAGGAAAATAGACTTGGTTTCTTGAAATTAATTTAATTTATTGTCAATTAAATATTAGAGTAAGATAATGAGAAATAAAACCTTACAATTCCACCTAAATAGAATTATTTTAAAAATACGTATAAATAAATAGATGAAAGTCATGTAAAATCATTTTTTTATTAAACCAGCGTTTTTTTTCCCCTTTCATTAGAAAATATTAAAGTCAAAACAATATGCTTTGGTTTTTAATTTTTAAATTTTCATGCTATCATAACTTTTTTAAATTTTACTCCTGAAAGAAATGCAAAGTCTTGTGTTCATTTATTTTAAGATTTTTTTTTATCTTCTTCCTTAATAAACTGGAACACCATATTCACAAATCCAATAGTAAATGAGATAGGAAATCACGTAAAAAAATGGCCGATGAGTTTGATCCAGAAAATACATTGAAGAAAATGGAATTCCATTTCTGTTTGTCAGAAAAACTTATCAAATTTTACATATATATTTATGAAACTTACATCAAACTTTTCAGTGACAGTAATGGCAGTCTCATCCTTCTTTTACAGGCTCTGTGACACATGGTGACTTGTTAAAATCTCATTCTTGTAACTGAAGTGAGTGATAATAGGAGTTATAAAACTATGAATATCATGAAGCTTTAGAGAGATTTACACATAAATGATGGGAACACCTGAAAATGAAAGCCCAGTGCAGACTTTTTGGTCCTTAGTCTCCATTCTTTAATTTTCTAACTGCAAATAATGACACCAAGTCTGCATGCCTTCATGTGAGGCACATGAATAAGAAAATAACCTATTATTTTTGCAATATGATAATGACTCTCCTAATAAGGTGCATAAGAAAATTTGATTTTTATTCAGTGCGGGGTTTAGAGGTTGTGCTGTACATAAGGCAAGAATTTAATTAAGAGGATGAAAAGGGTATTGATTAGTTGTGACCCATGAAGGAAGCAGCATTCACTCTATATATTTATCAAGGAAAGGGTCTAATGTTAAAAAAGCAAACCACAAAAGTGGTCAGTCATGTAACTGAAGACTGCATCAACATACCCGAACACAAGGACAAAAATATCAGTGTTATTGTTACTATTTTTGAATAAAAATTTCCTTTCATCTTAAACATTCATTGTCATAATTTTGGGAAAAAAATAAATGTAAAAATATATTTGTCAAGAAGCACACTTCCGCATTTTTTTTTTACGTTTTCATCTGACATAGGGGAAATACTTCACTGATGGTCCTTAAAAACCTGGGAAAGGCAAAAGGTAAAAGTAGGTAGAAGAAGTTTTCTTTCTGAAGAAGTGCAGACCAAAAGTCTTTTGCTCCTCCCTTCCTTTGACTCATTAATGAAATACAACTCTGGCACAAACTTATGAAACGCACTGGTTTGTAACTCAGTCTGAAGACAATGAGAGTTTTTGATATGCCCTGTTTTGGGAAGCAGTGTGGTTATCAAGGTGGCTTTAAGGTATGTGGTCCTTTGAGGACCAAGTTCTGCCAGGTGGCATATACACAACATTAGTCACTTATTCCGTTGCTCTATCTGCAGTGAAAGATGACAGTCAGAGTTTGAATTCACAGATCAAGGTAAAAGTCATGTTAACATTGTATGAGACAGCTGTGAAAGAGCATGAGTTGCTGCCAGTTGTGTATTCCACTTGTGGTGTGGGCCTCAGCAGGTTTCCTGTGTTCGTGATAAGTTTTGGTGGCAGGAGTCCAAAAGAGATCCTTCAAGCCTGTGATGCTGAGCAGTACAAAGCCTGAGCTATTGCACTCAGCTCTGCCAATAAAGTACACACCAGTGACTGATGCCTGAAGAAACCTAGATACAAAACACAAAGGAGTTCAGCATCTATTAGATTAGGATTTAGTACTTCCACAACAGGGAGTTTATTCTGGAATCTGTGGGTGCCAAAAATGTCACAAACATAAGCAAATGATGCAACACTTTTCTGAAAGATATTCCTTTGTTTCACCTCAATTAAGTGCCAACTGGTGACAGATCCTCAAGAGGTTTCAGGCTAAAAATAGGTGAAAAAACTTAGAATTTATTACTTTTATTAGTAGAACCAAATTAGGAATAATTTCTGTAATTTTAAACCCAGAAAAAAAACCCAAACACAGTGTTTTCCTGTCTTTTCCCTGAAGATTTAAATACCAAAACCTCAGTAACCCTCTTATCTTGAAGACAGACATACATTGCTCTGCAGATTCCTTGACCAGAGTTTAATTTTTGTTGTTACATGTAGTCTTTCTGAGGTAGCTCTTAGCAGGCTGGTCCTGTGAACCTTTTTAATGTGATTCTGCTCTTGGTCCAAATATATTCATCAATATTCTCAAACATTATTTTAAATCCCAAGCAAATTCTTGTAGTTTCTCTCACACAGACTTTCACTTCAAAAATTCATACTGAAGGTGATGCTGCATTTGGTGTTAGTAGAGGGAATTTAGTATGATCAATGGTCTCCACTCTCATCAAAAGCCTGGCATAAAAGGATGCTGCTGAGATGAGCAAGACAGACTACATACATAACTGGTTCATCTGCTGCTTCTAAGTAGCAGACTAATAAGGCTTCCAGTGCCAGAAGAGGATTATGATAGAAATTGGATATAAAAATCAGAGATAGTAATTTAGTATTAGTAATTCAAGGGAACTGAAGAGTCAGCTGGGGGCTTCACTCTATGATATGAAATTACTTGCACTAAAACACTGAATAAGAAACACAAATAGGATTAAGTAGTATGAATGGTATAAATTACTAACCAATTACTAACAAGGTACATAATGATAATACTTAAGTGTCATACTCAGACTATTGAGCTTGGCAGTCATAGCATGTTCAAGAGAACTGCAAGAAATTCAGACCACTTGCTCTCAAGATTTTCTAAACATTAACTCCAAGAGAGAAGTCGTCACGGGAGGCCATTTAGACAGAGAAAACATTTTAATAATATTAAGCTTTAACAAAATTATTAAGCTTTAACAAAATAGGGAAAAAAAAAAAGAAAAAAAGAGAGAAGTCTCCCCTGCTTCACAACAGACTACTAAATCATGGTCAGGATGGAAGGCAAAGTAAGTGTCTCGGGTTATGGCATTGTCTAGGGTCCCTTTAGATGCAAAAGATTTATATTTTGGATGAAACCTTTTAGTAGGACTGTAGAGGAAGGGTTAACACAAAAGAATGCAGTTCTTTTAGTGATGTTATATTTGTAGCTTACTTGGAAGAATGGCATTGGAAGAAATCAGAAAATTGGTCTCAAGTCAACTGCACCTGCTGATTCCAAGCCAAGAAGTCAGCCAGATAAACAGGAAAAGTTTAGAAGAATGGAAAGAATTAAATGTATTACACACATGTTTCTTGTCTTACAGCATTTTTTTTAAACTTGAAATTACTTTGCGTAATTTAAGTGCTTTCATGAAAACACTTCTCATGAGTCAATTTAATGAACTACTTGCAGAGGTGTCTTTCATTTTATTACTGGAAAACTGGCTTCAAACACTGCTTCCACCATGTAGTTATGTGAATTTCAAAGAAATGTAAAAGCAGCACAGCCAGCTTCATTTATAGACACAGAAGTAATACATCTTGCACTTGCTTCTGCACCTTATTGATATGCAGAACTTATTGCTATATTCTATTCCCTTTTCAATCCCTTCCCTGAAAAATTAAACTCAAAGAAGAAAATCAACCTATGTTAGTAATGCAGGATATTGTGATTTTGATTAGGATACTAGACAGGACACAGAAATAAAAACAAATTTCCTTTCTCAGGTTTGTACACAAATATGAAAAAAACTTACTTTTTATTATTTCATAGATAGAAGGTTGAAGTTCACATATACCTTATGGACTCTCATGCAATGAAAACCATTTTTTCCTTTAATTTGAAGTGGACATATTAATCTAACATTTTGATGTCACTTTTCCTTATGATGATTCATCTGAAAAAGCCTCTTGTGATAACAAATCTAACTTGTGATCCTCAGACTGCAGAAATACTCACAGAAAACCCATTAACTGGAAATCTTTCCAAAGAAAATAAATCTTACTATTATTACAATTTTTATTATAAAATCAAATCAGTTTAAGAAGGTTATTTTAAAAATGTTGTAAACAATTAACAATTATATGTTTCAAAAAAAAATAACTTTTTTAGGAAAAAATGGGGAAAGGCAAACAGCAGTCAGTGTGAAATGTTAGTACAGATTAAGAAAGATGAAGACGGTAATAACACTCCTAATTGTATTTCAATTTATTTAGATGGCAATAAGTCACCTAATTTGCTAGGAATTTTTCCTCAAAGCATGAGTCATTTATCTGCTTCTTTACTCACCTGTATATATCCCTGAAAATCTGTTCTAAAATCTCAGTGGAGACTTACTATTGCTCGTGGTCTTTCACAACTATTGAGTGAGGGTGTGTAACTCCACTTGACTACAGTAGTATTGACTTGCTTTGATAGAGTAGTTTTATCCTGATTCAACATTGAATGCTCTTTAAATGTATACATTTGACTCCGTGATTACAGAATTCTGATCAGGGTTGTTGGGTTTTTATTTTAGTTCCTCCCCTCCAACATTTCTACTTTCTTCTAGGTATTACCAACAGTGAAGGTCTTGTTAATTACTTTATGCAGACAGCTAAAGCCATTAAAATATGGAGGTAGTACTAAAATTTTTATGTATTTTGCTCAAAGAAAAACAAAACTTACAAAAAAATATCAAAACCATCTAAAGTTTTTTTCATGGCCAGAATTGGCATTTGAACTGATTGAAAGCTGTAGGTAGACCTACAAGTGCTTAGCAAAACAGTATAACCCTACAAAAGACATCAAGATTCTTAGTCAGCATTTTGGAAGATCTTAGCATTACAATAAAATATTGAAAATAATCAGCTTCTTAATTGGTAAACAGACTAAATCTGATGATAGAACGCACTATTATAACAGGTCCAAAACACAGCACTGTATGAACTGCTATGAAGAAAATTAACTCTCTTCCATCCAAAACCAGCACACCCTTGAGCAGGCAGAGTTGAGCTTCTCATCTTTCTTACATAAATATTCCACAAAGACACCTCTAGTTCCTGAGGCAGGACCTTCAGAAACCTTACCAAAGAAAATGCCATGTTTTATGAAATTTATGGGCGGTATTTATCCAAGGAGGATCTTTTTTTAGGAGCAATGGCCCTCAAAAAAGATCAGGTGTGTTTAGCTTTTAATAATTGTTATGCTAAGAAGACAGGTTTTCAAAATACCATGGTCCTTTCAAAAATCTTTGCTTTTCTCCTGAACCTAAATCTTCACTTTGATGCTTGGACTTATTCAAGGATTAAATTCTTGAATGGGAATTATAAGCTGAGCTTCTACCCTCTGTCTCATATTTAACCTCTGCAAAACCTTTGTGCTGTTGCATTCATCCTTGTAAATCACCTGGTCTGTAGTCATGCCTTTCCTAGAGTACACAGAAAATCTAGTGTGCCTAAAATGTCAGGAGCTGCTGGTATAGGCAAACTCAGTACTGCTAAATTATATTGGGTGAACAGTATCTGTTATTGAAAATGCTCTAGCTGTAAAGGATTTATCCATTTTAGGAAGAAACGTGGCTGCCTCAGGTAACTGATGGGAACACTTCCAGTTTAAGCAAAGAGCAGGTTTTACTTCTCTGCAGCACAAGCATCTTCATTTTGTTTGTCAGTGATGCAGTAACCATTTCTTTTCAGCAGTGAAAAAGAGAGTCTACTTATGCTATGAATGAAATGGTGAATATATTGCTTTTTAAAAGGTATTTTTTCCTCTATTCTCTCGTTTGTTACATACATAAATTTCTGTTGCATAAAACATAATGAAGAGGCTGCTAGGATTCCTGCATATTAGCAAATTACATGGAACTGGGCAAGAGGGTTTGTATGCACCTTCCCATATTTATGCATAGATTGATACAACACATTAAAACATTTAAAAATTATACAAAAAAATCTTGCACAGCCAAATTTTAATATAAAATTAGTGGCTGAAGACATATAGATGTAAAAACAAGTGTGTAGAAGGCTATTTCGAGTTATAAAGAAGCTCTGCTTCATGATGTTTCACTGGGACAGGACCAGTTAAATTAAGCAAGTTTGACAACTTTTAAAATATGGTTTTCTATTGGCAGGTTTTTCTGAGACAAGACATCCAGATGGCACTTGGAAAACACAATGATGAATCAAGCCTTTAGAATGCAATATTCATCACATTATCAGATGTACCAAGTTTTGCCAACACCTGGTAATCAACAAATTATTCTTGCAGTAGAGCCATTAAATGAACTAAATAGAAACTGTGGGATACCTGTTAACAAGGTCTTCAGCTGTGGAGAACGTCTGGTTTTCATTTCTTCCAAGGTTTATAAATCACAACACACAAACCTACCTGTATATTAATTTTGAAAGAAAATGCCTTAAAAGCATTATTTAATAGAATAATTTATTGCAGACAAAATGTCAGGGGGAAGAATTGTTTTCTACAAGAAAAGGTTTCAGGTGAATATTTCTGAACACAAAAAAGAAGCAAGCGAATGTTCAGTTCCTGCTGGCTTATATTTATGTTCCTTGAAAAAAATGTCCCTTTAAAAGTTCCTTATTATTTTTATTGTTGCAATCTATATGAACACAATAATTCATGAGAATATTTCTGTCAAATGCAAAACAGTAAATAAACTTCAGTACTGATATGAAAAGGTTTTTTACATCTGTCAATCCTTATGCACTAAACTATTATAAAATAGTTTAATCTTAAACTATAATATTAAGCTATTATAAAATAGTTTAAATTCATATTTCAATCTACTGCCCTCATAATTTTTGTTCAAAAATTAACTGAATATTATTTAGACATCTTTTCATGGAATTTTATTTACAATATTGTGACTAAGGGAAAACCACTTTGGTTAAAAATAGCAACGTATTTCAGATCAGATTGATCAGTTTATCAGATTGATCAGTCACACAGTACATAGAATACTTGTTGACAAGTATTGTCAACAAGTACACGATGTTGTGGATTTTCTAAGTGTCTCATAACTGGATGTGAATTTTAGCTCTCAGAACTTTATCAAGATAGATACCTATTTTCAGTTTCCAGGGACAAATAAGGTAACAGAAGGATCAAAATCCAGTGGGAACCCAGGAATGGCGAGTGACAGGTGAGGCATGCAATAAGGTTAGGAGGGAGTTGGGACTGGATATCTGAGAAGAGGGGAATATTCCCTTTTCCTCAGAACATCCCATGTGTCCTGAGGGTTCTAGGGGTACAATCTAAACAGAGGAAACCCCGTACATTAAAAGGCGCAGCTACTGCTGAATTATAAAGTCTCTGATCCTTTGGAAGTTGTCACAGTCATGGTCTTGTTTCCAGGGGTTTCTTTTTCCACGATGTCTAGTCTGGGTGATCCTCTTTTTCTGTCTTCCAAGTGCTGTGGCAGAAGTTTTTCCCAACAGAAAAATAATTGCTGCTGTTGAGTACTAAATTGCACCTTCATTTGTGAAGTACAGGCAGCAATTTTAGTTCCATCATATGAGCCTACACAGACCCCATTTTAAGACCATCAGAGCCAGGTGATGCCCCATCAGCATAGACACAATATGAAGTATCCATGTTAGAATGCAAGTGGTTCCATACAAATTCTCCATAGTGTTTCCAAGTCTAGTATATCTTCTGGACAGAGCAAAGATAAAAGAAATATGATAAGCGGTAAAGAAGGAACTCTCAGTAGTGTGTACAGTTACATTTTCGGGGAAATACATAGGAATTCTGTTCATCCATACCCACTCACCCAGGAAAAGTAGTTTACAGCTTCAAAAAAATATTTTAGGACTCCAACTAGAATGGTTACAACTTACAATGATTCAACATTTATTTACATGATTCTAGCTTTTATACTTCTGCATGAAAGGAAAATTATACTCCACTCAGTGTGGTATTCAATTACCTCTAGTAGATCTTTTAACCTTTGTTTTGGTTTCTGAGTGCATGTTTTATTACAGTTTTTCTCCTTGTAAGTTATCCCAGCAGGCATATACAAGTCCTGACTGATTTGCAGTACTGACATTGAAGAAAAGCTATCAGGGCTTATCATGGCCATATTTCCTTCATATATTAGCTAAGAAAAAACAACAACAATAAAAAAATAAATGCTAACAAAGTCATGGTGTCTTACAGTCAATTTTCCCCCCTCTCTTTTTCCTTTGTCTTTTAACAGACATTAGTTAATCCACTTAGACTGCTAATCCATCGTGTTGGTGGATTTGTAGAATACTTGTTCTGCTACTTTTCAAGTAGTCAAAAATTACACTTCTTTCAAAGATACTTTTTCAGATGGGATATTAAAATTCTAAGCACATAGATTACAGTAAACTTCTCAATTACTGTCTCCCTCTACTCACGCACTATTGTGAGTACTCACGCACCCAAATTATGCAACATTAATCTAAAGCTCAGGGTATATTTGAAGTCCCAGAGAAATGTCTGAAAAGATGTCATTCACCATCTGCTCAACTTAAAATCACCATTATGACTAAAAAACCCCAACCCTCTCCCACTCAAAAATAATAATAAAAAAAATACAGCTAAACATTGCCAAGTAGATAGACATGTGGTTGTGCTTTTCTTTCAGTGTCCTGAAGGGATAAATGCATATTCTTGTTGTGGATTCCTACTACTTTAAAACTGATTTACTTAAAGAAGAGAATCAACTATTACTTTTTCTTTTTAAACCAGACTAAGACTTCTGAATTCCATTCCATTTATTTCCATCCATCCTTCCCTCTTTCTTAGCTACAGTTTTGTCAGTGAAGAGAAGACCAGACATCCTGGCAAATTTTTTCCAGATAGGTTCTTTTGTGAAAACTGTGGGACATGAGTACACAGGAATCTTGAATCTGAAAAAGGATAAGTTTGGCCCACATATAGAACAAGTTCTCTAGTTTGACATAGTCCTGTGGCTGTTGATTTTCTTTTCTGCTTTTCTTTCTAGTTAGAGATTATAGCAAAAGGAATACCTTATTATGCATAATACATATGAGTTATTCCATTCCATTCTACAGTTTATCTAAGGTTTGCTTTTTAAATGGGCATACTTTTTGAGGACTGCTTTTTAACCATAAAAGAAACATCTATTCCTTTAATATGTCAGCTGCTGTTAGGTTTCTATTTCTCTGTCTTTCATCTAACTATGCTGTAACTGAAATCAGTTGAACAATTCTCATAATTAAATGTAATCCTATCTATAAGGTGTTTAAGACAGGCACTTTTTATAGATAATTAGTACATTTTATCTTAGAAAAAAATAATTCTAAATTCCAATCTCTCAACTAATTATTAAAGGGATTTAGATGTAAAACTAATGAAAAATATCTAAACTTCTGAGGTTTACCACTGCATAGATTGTATCCCACCATAAATCTTTGGGATAAGCATTGAGCTAAAAAAGAAATAATAGAGTTAATAATATACTATGAAAGAATATAACTAGATACTGCCAAATAATATCATCATAAGGACCTCTCATATTCAGTCATTTAATTCAACTTTTTACATTTAGCTAAAGCTAGCATATTAAAACCAGAATATACTTGTGTGCTTTCAAGTACACTGCTATTATGATTAGAGCATTAGGCATGCAGATTTTTTCTTAACAGGAGACTTATACAGGTTTATTTTAAATAGTCTGGAAGAAATATTTCCCTTTACAAAAGAGTAAGAAAAGCTATAGTGGATATAACTAACATACAGAGAGGTGTAGAATTCCAGCTATGTACTTCTCTCTCCTGCTAATTGTGATAACAAAATAAAATTATCCATATAAATAATTTATTCTGAATCAGATACAGTGACAAATATTTGCCACCAACTTCAAATGTGCTACGCAACACATCTACAGAAATGAAATGATGTTTCAATTTATGCAGCTTCTCAGGAAGTCTACACAGATTACTGATTCTCAAGTTGTTAATTAATAATTTTCAAGGTTAGGAATTCCTCACTTCCCTCATGTTATGCTACTGCTCAACCAGAAGAATTTCATCTCTCTCTGGAGCATCTGGTGCTGACTGCTGCTAGGCAGAATGTTGGGTTGGTAGAGTGTTGGTTTGTTCTCCTGTAGCCACCAATATCTTTAGGTACCATTGGTTGAAATACACAAGTAATCAAAGCAAGAAAACAGCTTAAGAAAAGAATCGCTGCATTTCTAACTAAATGGACTTACTGGAAAAAGATAGTTTAAATTAAACTAAGTGTTTATATGCTCTGTTGCCTGCTAGTCCCTAATCTAAGAAGTGAGAATGACCCACTGCATAATTTAAATAAAGAGAGCAGATACAACAACAAACAATAATGCAGCATGTTTGATTTGTGTCTGTGAATCATTAAAATCACAGTATAGCACTTAGCGTTCATTTCAATCAAGACTGAAAATCTTCCACCTACCTTCTTTTCTGTTTCAGTTATACAGTCTAATGACTCTTAAATTTTAGAAAATCAATCACTGAGGTATTGATTTAAAAGAGGTATAAAAATCAAAGCTGAATGAACACATCTGAGTCTTCATAACGCATGGTCAGTTTTGGGGAAGAGAAATTGTGAAATAACGTGGTGGTGGAGAAACAGTTGGACTGTGACTCAAATAAAACAACAGATTACACTGGCAACAAATCAATGATAGAGTGGCACGTTCCATTTCATGCCTTTTGCAATAGACAGATGCAGAAAAGTAGTGTGGATGATACAGTCCCATCAACATTCCATTTTCTAAGCTGAGCAGGAGAATAAAATGCATGCAGACTTGGAAAAAAAATGATGTGATGGAGCTGCAATAGTTATCTATCTTTAAACCAAGTTCTTTTTGGAACTGTACACTACTGTGCACTACATTTGATGAAGATGCATTTTCACAGCAGAAATACCATACAATAGTAAAATACTTGGCAGAATTAATTACCCACAGAAAATAAGAAATGGCCAGCTTCACTAGCAGACTATATTTCTTTATTATACAGGGGAAAAGTCAGACTTATGATTCTATTTCCTCTCTTTCTTTACTGCCACCTTTCCTCTTTGAAATTTTGTACCAAGACAAGCTTTGGGCAGGATTTTACACAGAAAATAAGAGATGAGTTAGAAATGAGGCAATAAACCATGAACATAACAGCTTAGGACACATGATCAATTCCTGCCCTAAAGACAGCTTCATCCGTTCCAGATCCACAAGTGTGTTGAAATAAGAATAAGAAGAATCTGTGTGACAGAAAGCAGAAAAAGAAAAAGGTTCGGTGTCATTTAAGTTTGTGGTAGTCCCTGTGGAAAGACTGCATATGAAGTAAATAAAAATGTAAGAGTATGAATAAGAACACATCTGGTATAAGTGATGAATTTATCACTTAAAACGTAATATTCTGAATAGAGAGCAAGCAAATCTGTGAATTGATTTTTTTTTCTTCTTTTCGACAGTGTGAATGTTCTTACACGACCTAGTGCATTATAGAGAAATTAGGAATAATATATTGCTAAACAATGTGCCAAATTGTTTGAGAAATGTTCAACAGCTAGATTTTTCATGTGAAGAGCTGACTTATATGTTTTCTTTTCTTTACTTTGGTGAATGAGCAAAAATGTCTATAGTATTTGTGAGATAAGAGTGTTTTCTGTCTCAAAGAAAGGAACAAAACAGCCTCATGAAATCTTGTGCACTCCAAGGATTTCCTTAAATGAGAGTGTAAGCATATGAGAAGCCTTTACTGCTAAAGTGAATCTGAGGTGAGCTTGCAGAATCTCTGATAAACCATGCTTTAGAGACAAAGATTGACAAAAATATGTAAACATACCATTCAGGAAATGTCTGGTTTGTGGGGTTTGGAGTTGTGTGATTTGTTTTGTTTGGTTTTGCTGGGATTTGGTTTTGATTGGGTTTTGGGATTTTGCTTTTTTGTTGTTGGGTTTTTTGTTTGGTATTGGTTTGGTTGGGGTGTTTGTTTTTATTTTGTTTGTGGAGTTTTTTGGGTTTTTATGTTTGTTTTTTTGGCATCTGTGTTTCTTTTTTTGCCTCAAGATGGAGGAAAGAAAGGAAAAATTTCTCTATTAGTAGAAATAATAGGTGGGAACGGAGATCTTGGCACACAACATAAGTTTATTCTAACTCAAAGGCAGCAACATCTGGAGAATATAATTACTGTCAGAGACATTTCCTCTCAGAGACTTCTAACCTTGGACATGAAAGGAAAAATCCTCGACTCATAAATTCAGCTAAAGTGGTGGTAATCAGGATTGTAATATTTGTAATATTCGTTGTCTGTTTTCTTCTGGTTATCAGTATTTGTTCCTGATTCTGGGCAATCAGAGTAACAAAATATTCTGATTTGGAAGGGACTCACAAGGGCCATCAAGTCCAGCTCTTATATGAATGGCCCATAGAGAGATCAAAACCATAACCTTGGCATTATTAACACTAGTCTCTAACCCGCTGAGCTGATCCCCGAGTCCACAGTGATTGTTGTCTTTGAAAAAATACAAATCAAAAGGTTTAAAACTTTGAAAGATTTTGATACTTCTGGTTTACTGCCTATCTGACAGTATGACTATTCAACTTTCAGGACAACAAAGAATAAGGATAAAAAAATGCTTTTCATAAAGGCTTTAGCTGTTAGCAAATGGTTTCTCGCTGCTTTTCCTACTGACAGAAGCAGCAGTGCCAACAGCAGGGAAAAGAATGCTAAGAATAGAACTGAAGTCATTGCAAGTTATACTTCTCAAACTTGTCAGTGAAAAATGGATTGGCTATATTGGAATTCAATGCAGTACCTAAATAACACATAACTACTTTGCATTTCAAGGCTATCTCTGTTGAGGGCATGAAGGTGCAAGCGTTTCTCACATAGACAGGAAGAGTTAACCTTTGGAAGAGAAAAAAGCCGAACACCTTTAAAAGTCCATATTTCTAAGTCAGGTACACTAATCACTGAGTGAGAGAGAGGTGCAAAAGAGAAAGGTAAATGCACTCAGGTGTCAGGAGCAGGCTGAATGGGACCAGAGGGAAACGTAAAACTGAGACCTGTTTGAAGACAAGAAAAGAAAAATCCCTTGCCAGTGACACAGTCAGATAAGGCCTTGTGCCATAACACTCTGTGTTATAGGCAAAAGACCATGATCTTGAAAATTTGGAATATTAAACTTTATTAAAGTAAAATTAAAGGAAAATGAGCAAAGCAGCACACTGGGCACCCAGGGAGCCTCCTGCTCCGCACGGACTATGCCTTTAAACGGACCTTCGGTCTACTTTTACATCCTCCGTTCTCCAACCAAAGTCTACCCCGTTCCCGCTTTCATTCGAATCTTCCAATTAAAATCCATTCCGTTCTCTCTCTGGGCTCTGTCTCGCTGCTAGAAGCAGTTCTCTTTCGGTTTCACTTTGTCCTCTCCTTCTGTGTTCCTGTTGCTAGGAGCTGCTAGGTGCTTCAAAGAGGAAGACAGTGAATCCTCCCTTTAACCATACAGTCCAAAACCCACAACCAGCACAACATACCTAACACTGTGGTTTAACATTTAGCAATTTAAGAAAACCTTAACAAGAAAATGCTCAAAAGTTTTTATTTGATTAGCAAATTATATGTTGTTGCACCTATTACTCATACTCTCTGCATCATATATACTGAACAATTATGCTCCTCTTTTCCACCGCTAATCTGCCCAAACAAAAAGAGTGAGGAACAGGTCTGCAAAAGTCCGAAAAGACTGGTAAAGCAAACAAAAAAGTTAAGAAAACACTATTTCTTTAAATCTCAACCCATTCTGGATTTGCCGCCTTGAACATTTTCCTGTAGACCTTTCTTCCACGAGATAAAATAGACTTTATTTCTATCAAAAAATGGCTGAACAAGAGGTTGTTAGGCAAGAACATGGCACTGAGAACGTTCAACCCCTACACGTCTTGAAGCTTACTGCTCCCTACAGTGCTAAACAATCCAGCTACTCTCTGCTCTGTACTGAAAAGACAGAGTAGATTCAGTCCAGTCAATGCTGAATAGACTGGTAGGAGACTCACAAGACATGACAGTCTAGAAACATGTGACTTTTGACAATGCAAGTCCTTCTTTGCTGATTTGGATCAGAGAAACACATTGGCACTGAAAGGAAATGGTGAGTAGGAGGCTTTGGGACTTCTACAGAGAAGCACAAATGTCAGTAGAATGGGTTCTTTGAGAAATGGTGGCTAGAGGCTGAAGTTGAGGCAGGGAAGGCAGTGAAAATGTGGGTGGAAGAATAGTGTGGTGCATACAGATCTCATATTTCCCAATCTGAAAGCAACATGACTGGGTATAAACAGGACATGTAGGCCTGAGAACAGACAGGAATTAGAAGCTATGTACAGAGGTAGACCTGTAATGTTGATGGATTTATATGTGAGCACAGCTGGAGTGCTGCAATGGACAGAAAGAGGGCCAGGTCTCACTCTTGACTCCTGCCTCCCTGTCCCCTAGGGAGCGACACCTGCATTGGTAGTGCTCTGACATTAGCATGAACACAAGGTAAAGAAAAAGATGCAAAAAAAAGGGAAGAACAAGAAAGTGTAGAGTAATGAAGGAAGATGTGTTAGTATGAAGAGAGAATAATATGAGTGAAAACATGAGTGAAAAGGAGAAATTTCAGGAAAAAAAAGGAGATAATAGAAGTTTTGATTAGTTGATTTAGCACATCTTTATGAATGTAAGAAGCTCTTCTGTTAACAAACTGCTAATTTGATGATGTAACAAGAATGAAAGCTGAAGATCTATCAGCTAGTGAGCTTTACCTTTCATATGGGAGTAAATTAATAATTTCTCTTTTTTGTTGTGGTTTTGGTTTTGTTTTTTGCGGGGTTTTTTTTGTATTGTGAGGATATGACTCTCTTAGATCCTCTTTAAATATGAAGGGGTTTTAAAAACAGTTCCATGGCTTTGATTAGTAAGATATATAAAGTAAACAGATATCCACAATGTCACGCAGATTTGCAGCAATATTTGATTATTGTTTGCCCCAACAAATCAAATTCTTCTACCAAATAGCCATATGTATTGCTGCCAGTATACACTCTGGCTTAAGTTAATAATCACAGAGACATTATTTCTTTATCCAGAATTTCAAGTTGTGTATATTTATTCTGAAAAGACAAGGACTGTACAAGGCATTTGGCTTGGACTGTTTGAAAGGTTTAAATTACATTTTCTCCTCCAGCAAATATATCTTTGCCTGCTAGAAATAGTGATGCTATCACATTGCAGGCAATCTGTGATACAGTCATGTCACAAATAGGTGTCAGCTCTCATTACATTCTTAAGTATAAATTTCACTTATCAGTTCCCACATAGATGTTTTAACAATCCCATTTTACCGTGATTGCACAAAGGGTCAACATCAAATACTTTATAATATATTTGTAAGAGTTACTCTAGATTACCAGGTTTGAGAGAGCTACTAGTTTGTAGCCACCTGGGAATTTTTATTTCCAAAAAAGCATTGAATTTACTTGTAATTCATTGTCCAACTACCTTGGTAAAGAAGAGAAATATTTTTTAATGTTTCTTCACAGGCTAGTTTACTACATTACAAAGAAATTACTTGGTATTTGAAATTAAGACTTGACTTTTCCTTTTCTGAAATATTTTTTTTTCAGGAAAATATATCAGTAAACTCATACTCTGATGATTAGTGAAGTTACTGGTTAATGCCCAAACCCATACAACATACTAAAAATAGTTTGTTAAAATAAATATTTTGAAAAATAATAATAATTATAGGGGGTTTGTACTTATAACTTTTAAAATCAGAACCACATTGCTAGGAGAAAAGTCACTGTCTGCTAAACACAATCATGCTACCTTTCTTCTTTCTATATGGACTGTTTCTGGTGCAAAGATATTTTCTATTTTTCTTAGCTATGTTTTGAAAGCTCCTCAGTGCTGTAATACACGACTATATAGGAACAAGCCAGACAATGCCCCTCTATGGTTCTAAAATGTATCACTTTGCTACTAATTTATATTAAATTTTTACAGTCAGGTACTAACACCTGACAACTCTAAATCAGCTAGTAATACACAAAATACTGAAAATAAGCATAATATATAGTAGTTAACAGAGACAATTTTAGAAAAATAAATCTTGCCTTTAGTTAGTGGGATAGCACTTTGCTGAATGCTACACATTTATGCTGTTGTATTACTGTTTGGTAATAAAAGCCAAATCTGAAAAAGAAAGACAGCTTTTTTACCACACAGGTCATATTTTATTCTTCTAGAAGTTACATTGCAGGACCTCTGCATTTTATGTTAACTTACCTAAAAAATCTTTCTCACCTTAATAATTTATATTTCTGTCTTTCTGGGCATCGTGCATTTATATTGATATCTTTCTGGTCTCTAACTTTACTTTGTGGTTAATAACGTACACTGAATATTACAATACACTCAGAACTTAACGTTATAACTAACTCAAAGTTTAATAATCTAAAGTGGAAAGGAATTTTAACTTAAAATTCTATTTTCCCTAAAAAGTCAATTGAGAGAGAAATTAATTTCTAAGTAGGGGAAAAGTTTGCTTAAGAGGGCTGTATGCCTGTTCTATAGGGATGTAGAGAATCAATAGAAAGTGATGGATGCCATTTTCCCCATAGGATGTGACTTGCTTGGCCTTTCACTGAATAAACTGTACAGTAGTCATTATCTATTACTTAATAATATAATAGTGGAGTCACATGCAATATTCCAGGATTTTCTTAGTTTGAGGTGACTGAATACAAATTTCCATAGATGAAATAATACAAAACACAGAGAAATAATACAAAACAAAACAAACAAATGAACAAAAACCCCAATAAAACAACACAAAAGAGAAAAGGTCTCTTCTGAACCACATTATAGCCACTCAAGCAAGAATCTTAGTTCAAAAGGGCAGCAGACAAAATAGTTTGTTTGGAATTATTTTTAAATATTTTTGAGAGAAAAAGCTCTCATCTGACTGGTGCAAGGTCCAGCTAAATCTGTAGTCATTTCATATTTTGACTGAATGAAAATAAAAATAGAATTTGTCATAGGGAGCAGAACCCCTGTTTGGCCTGAAGGGAATACTTCTCTACTCAGATGTTTCTACCTTGACTTTTTATTGTCCCGACCCCAGAACATACATAAAGACACACCAAGCAGAACAAAATGGCATTAATCATTTTCAGTATCACCAAGAATCAGATGGGAAAAAAGTCACCTTAACAGTATGATTCTCCATTGATAGCAAAGTAGTTTGAGTATAGTAAAAAGTGTGTCTTCTCTTCAAGACAGTCAGTGTCACCTCCAGGATGTTTCCAGGTCATGGCTATTTGAAGAGAGTGAGAAAGCCTGGAAGATATTCCTGAACCAATAACTCTGCATCTTCTACCACCAAACGATCAAGAAACTGCATTTTTGCAAAATATCCAGATACACTCAGTAGAATTCACAATTTCAGGAGGAAAAAGAAAAAGGAAAAGAGATTTAGACTTCTAAAGCTGCAGCATGATATATAACATGTTTTTATAATATACCATGACTATCATTAATATTTTAGTCCTGCAACACTGCATTTTTTTTATGTCACAAGGATTATTTGGCCTTGAAAAAAAATTACCTTAGATAAATTTAAAAATACTCAACATTTCATGTTTGCACAAAACATTGATGATCATCTGCATCTAAGTTTTAAAGAGTTCTGAAAAGTGCTTTATGATTAATAAAGCCAAACTTGATGAACTAACAGGTATCACTTGCTCATATAATAGGTGGTAAAATTTTTAGTTGATCAACCAAGATAAATTTAGACTAGAACCCAGCACTGAGGTTTTAGACAGAAGCTGAACTTGAAGTTAATAGTAGTGAAATTTCATACTGTATCTAATTATTTTCACAAGACTTCATGCTCATAAAACTAGAAGGGTCACAATTATTAGCAGATAATGTTATTTCTTCCTTTCTTCCCTGAATGAGGTAACAAATTCCTGAAAGATCAGGACACATCTGAGTGGAACAGAAAAACGGTCCCCTATTATTCTACTGTCACAGCTTATGTTATAGTTCTAATTCATTTTCTAAAACCCTAATACCTTCACAGGGAACAGGCTCTAAGTTTCATTATATGGTTTTGCTAATCTTTTTTAATTCACATGTTTTCTCATTGTTTTCCTGGACTTAAATGTCTAATCATAAATCTTGAAAAAAGAAGTTGTAAAATATTGTTAAAATAAGAAAAAAACCAACAAAACACTAAAACAACCATAAAAAAGTAATTAAATATCCAAGCTATGATATCCTCATTTTTCTTTTATTATGCAGAAATTCACTAGAAGTCTCTTGGTGCTTTAAGGAGATGAGTTTAATGTATATACAACTTCTAGACAGAACAGGCAGATTTTAGACAGATTTCCTAATGAAGTAGCAGGTTTCCTAACAAAGCTATGGAAGATTTCAGGATGTGACTTGCATCATGAGCTGTCTTTGTGTACATGAGGGGAAGAAAATGTTTCTCTCTTCATAGAACCTGTGCAGAGGCAAGAGCCCAAGCATTACATTGCACAGGAGCAGAGAAGCCCCAGTAGGAGGCTGAATTCTTACTATTATAGATACTGGAAACTTGTAAAAGACACCAGAAGCTGGTAATTTCTGGCAAGAGATTCCCTCTGAAGAGCTACAGACGTGGCAACAGCAGATGTGAAAGAGATGTATTGGTGAGGCTGTCTACATGGGCCAGTTGTGCCTAATCCCCATCTGAAGCAACGCCACAAAGAGAAAGTGGTGGGCAATGGGAGTCAGAAAGACTGCAGAGGAGGAAGGTCCCCTAATTCTTCTCCTTTGCAACGTCTTTTGTGTTACTGCCAAAGAGTAACACAGAAATATCACCAAGGCATATAGGGAAAAATAAAGCTTGCCAGAAGGGTGTAAAGGTCAAAAGGAAGGACATTGAGTGGTATGTCAGCTTTCAAAAGAGGTGGTGAACTTAACTGTGACAGTGCCTTCACTGTTGGGGAAGTGAAACCCAAGCATACCCAAGCAGTGCTGAACTGGTGACTGACAAGTTCAGGTCACAGTCTGGTAATAATCAGACAGAGCATGGCAAAGTAAGAATCAGCTTCAAGTTCAACCCAAAACTGCAGATCAGTTTGTAAGTCAGGACCAATAGGCAACAAGGTTGACCACACATGCAGCAGAGCCCAGGCAAACACTGGGGACTCAGGACAGAGGTTGAAAAGTGGCATGGCTGGTGTCCCAGGTGAGACTCGTCAGGACAATAAGTCACATTTTTGCACTCTAGGCTTGATACAGTCATTCTAGACCCCCATGCTTAGTAAAACCCTCTGGGTGAGAAAAGCACAGCCCCCAGTAAAGACCGAGTTAAAGTCTACTTGCGTGTACTGGACATCCACACATTCATCAGCCAGGTTGCATATGAGTGCAGCATTAGTTAACATAATTTTGATATCATTTTCCCTGACCTTTGAGAAAAGGCCAATGGGTAGACTAAGGCCTAGAGGTGCACAGCAAAGGGAAAAGAGACAATGCTTGTAAATCGCAGCAGAAGTCACAGACTGCCTTTCATGAAAACAGGATCTTCATTGTTGGAATGGCAAAATCAGACACGTGAAAACTCTGACTTTCAGCAGGACCTTGAGCAATCTAACTTAGAAACTAGCTATTTTTTCAGCAGGAAATTAAACAAAATGACCCCCAGAAATCCTTTCCAAACTCATTGGTCTATGATTCTAATATAGAAGGATTTCATTGACTTTCTGGCAAACATCTCCATTATAAATTTCTTTTCATAATCCTCATCCCAGCTCAAAAACTGAGAAAAGAAAAATAATGCTTGTGAAAGTTGACTAGCTGATTTCTTCATAAACTTATTCAAAAGTGAAAAACAAATACTGATCCATAATTTTAAATCTATTGAGCATATCCAAATCCTGTCAGGAAAGAGCAATATTGTAGTACAGACTTAGAAACACTGTTGTTCATTATCCAAATACTTGAACTGTAACAAATATTTCAAAGTTCAAATAAAAGTGGTGCTAACAGAGTTAAATAAAGTGCTTTTTGCCTCTGTAGGGTCTCCACAGTTAGTCTTGACTATTTTGGTACTGAAGTTCAGTTTGAAAAGATACTGTAAAATAAAAAGCCATTTGAATTTAACATCTGTAAGAAGGTTGTGAACTATGAATAGACCAATTTACATGTAGAAAGATTGAAGATAATTTTTAGGCTTTTTTTTTTAATACAACTGGAATAAATCAGTAATAAACTCATTCAGATACACACATTCTTATTCATAATTATTGATCATTTAAACTTCTTACTGAAATTTAAAGGCTTTATAAAGTTCTCTTCTAATTTTGTGTGCCTAAACATAGGAGTTTTAGGAGGCAGACACAATCTGAAATTCTTAGCTTTTTCCTGTCAGTCTGTGTTTCCAGAAGCCTCATCTCTAAGTTGTCTTCCCAGGTGGTGTACCTTGAGAAAGACACCACTCTGGAAAATAAATATGAATGTTTATCAAAAGACTGTATTGGCTTCTTGAATTGTTAAGGAACAGGGTTCTTTGAAATGTCTATATGTGTCCTATTAACTAACTCTTTTTATGCAGGTATTGATAACAGAATATCAACAGGAACAGAATGTAAATGTGAAAAGAATCATTTTATATATATATATATATATATACACATATATGTGTATCTTGCTGAATAAGAAAAGATGTGAATAAAATTAGCGGGTTAATCCAAATAATAATCTGAAATTTTTTACTTGGTTTTAATCCACAGCTCATGGATTAATACAGCATTTACAAGCAATTTGCAGAGACATGGATATTGTCAGAATAAGATCTGTGTCCTCCTTACATGCTCTTTTCAAAAGTAATTCTGAATTGACAGGAGATTGATAGGTTTCTTTGAAATCTTTGTGTTTTTTTTTTTCTAAGACAGTTGTATGGCACTTGAGGAAAAAACAACAAATGAAAATTGCTTAAAGATTAAATATTATGCAAAAAGATTAATTACTAATGTATTATTTTAACATGTACTATTATGTACTATTTATGTACTATTTTAACAGTATATAGCTCTAATTCATCCATAAATATAGATAATCTTTTGCATTCTATCACGTTTGGGTTTGGATTTGAATATATCAAAATATTTAACATATATAAAATTAAATATATATATCATATACAAAATCAAAACACACCTTTATTCAGAAAGTAGGAAAACCTCAGGAGAAAAATTTATACAGATGCTCAAAGAGAAAGAAATACATTTTATATGAACTTATACTGCATCTGAAATGTAGCTGTTCTAATCTCATAGATATATAAAATTAATATGAACATTAAATATTAGTGGTACAAAAATACTTTCTGAAGAGCAAACAAATCTCATCTTTAAATAGTCAGATCAATATAGATAGATTCCTTATCTATCTGGCTTTGACTATATAAAGATAACTTCCCACTTGGCAAATTTCACAGAAAAACATATGTTTTAATTTATTCCATCTTATTTAATTTTGATTTTTAGCTGTTTGGGAGATATAGAAAATGGTGACAATACTGTTTCAAATTAAGATAAGAAAGCTTACTAGTAGATTAGGTATGGATGCACAAATAATTTTTTCCTTCTTTTAAAAAAAGAAAAAGATCTGAATCAGCAATCTGATGTCTTGCTGAGGTCAATATTAAACCTCATTCAGCATGGGAATTGAGAGACCATTAAATAATACAAATATCCACACTCTGTCCTAACATACCAGAACCTGCTGCAACTACTTTGTGCTGATCTGCTATGAAAATGCAGCTTACCAGATCTCACATTGATTTATGTAGTGCACAACTGCAGAAATAGTTGTACATTAGAGTACATCAAACAGTATGTCAAAGAAAGTGGTTTAAAATTTCTTATAGAATAGTTTTAAACACTGTTTGCTGTATAGAACTGTATTTCCTGTTAGTGTGCAATATTTTCTATTCATGTTTAAGCTAATATAGGGGGACAGAAATCCATTTTCCTTGTATACAAATCAGAAATGTCAAAGTATGCACCTTTATCTGATCCAGCATACTGTAAGAATCAATCACACTTCCCTCTTGCTTACTCAGCAGTGTTATTGAAAATATCATTCTTCTCGTAGCCAGAATAGGTATAATTTAAATTTTTTAGTGAACTTTCTGGCTGTGTTGTAACCTATCTTTTGAGTTATTCATCAGCCACTTTGTGTTTCCTTTACGGTTCCATATGTACTCTCAAGTAACCTCAGACATCACAGCTCCGGGGGTTAATTCATGTGTAGCGGTGGGCCTGTGAGGAAAGTGAACCAGCCAGGGGGCCTTGAAGGCTGAGGCTTTTACGGTATTGTAAAATGGACTTTTTGCCTTTTTTTTTTCCCTGAGCCACCCTTCTCTTTCCCAAGACCCCTTGAGAGAAAACTCTTATCTTCCTAATTAGTATGCAAGAATTTACCTTGGCCAGGCTATGTGAAAACCCCCCTTATTGGTCCGTTGTTAACCCTTTCCTTACTGGTTCTTAACCTTTGATTCCTATTGGTTGTGACCAGCATCCCCTAAAGCCCCTTAAATACCCTTGACCATGTGAATAAACTCTCCCTCTACTTCCTCCTCCTGCAGTCTCTGTGTGTCTCTTTGCTGGGATGTCGCGGGGACCACGTGGCAGGGAGGGAACGGGAGAGGGGGAGCGATCCACCCAGCTGTCGCATTCATGCAATTTTTTTTAATTTTTTTATTTTTTCATTTGAGCAACTCCTACAGAGGAAAATTTAGAAACTTAGTAGCTGAGAAGTGTTGTAGAAAGAAAGGAACTCTAAGTATTATTCTTCTTTACTTGAATATTTATGTTGTACTAGCCATTAGAATTATTTTTAAAGGGTTTTTAATGTTTTGGCATTTGTATATTTTGGATTTCATACGAACCAAAAAGATAAACACTGTACAGCTTGCTAAATTATCTATGAGTGTTGAATTTCAAGTTAGGTTTTCTAATAACTTCCTCTTCCATAAATGTCCTGAGTGAATTAGGTTTCAATCTTCTTACTTTGTTGGCTGCTTCATACTACTGATCAGAGTTTCTATGAATGATTTTTGCTGTAGAGCTCAATCAAGATCCTTGTGAAAAATTCTAACTAAACCAGAGATATCTTTTCTAATTCTTCCCCCTTTCTCTTTCATTTTATCTCAAATTTGTCTTAAAAGTCTGCTTTGTCAGAATTCTACTTCATATAAACCTACAGAGAAGGAAGAAGCACACAAATCAGAGCAGTTTAAAATCAGCTCTAGCTTTCAAATCTGAGAGTTTCTATAATGGTATTAGCATGGATTTTTTCCCTTAAAATGGCAACTTTAATGGAAGCATTTTTTTCTTAAGGCTTCTTCTCCTGGAGTCATTAATGAATATAGCTTTAAATGAAGGCATCTACTTTCCTGTTTAGTTTTTGCTCTATTTTAAAGCAGCTAAGCTAAGGATTATACATTCAACATTTTGCCTAAAACAACAGTCAACAGCATGAACTCATCAGGCATAAGCTACCTCTGTTAGGCATATATATGTTAAAGCATATACCTTAGTTCTTTTGTTATTTAGGAACTAATACAAAATTTCAGAAATTAAATGTAACTTTTAGGAATGGTTATGACATAAGGACAAATATCCATCTAATAAAGCATTCCATGCTTACTATAGCAAGTAGAAAGATACTTAGAAAATAAATATAAAAATTGTTATGGGTGTGTATAGAGCCATCTTTTGCCTTGGGTTCTCTCTCTCAGCTTCCAAGAGTTTGCAGTATTGGTATCTCCTTAGTTAAAATATCTATTTATAACTTGGCATTTAAAAGGTCTAGAAGGATTTTTGAGCCATAGATATCTCTAATTGCTTTTTGAATTAATCTGTACTTTTGACTTTCGTCCTGTGGCAATCTAATTCTGCGGTTTAATTTAGTTTATAATAGCTGGATGGGCTTCAGCAAAATATTCCCTAAATCCCATTTTGAGATCTCTCTCAGCATGTTTTACTCACCTATAAAGAGATAGTAGATACCCGTGATAACACAATGAGTTCCTTTCTGCCAGTAGATTTGGTATGTCAGAAGCATGACCTTTTATTTTAACCAGTTTCTAGAAAATATTTTGTGTATGAATATAGTCAGGACTAGATGAAAATATTGTGTAATAGAGCTGGTCAGATTTTCACTGACAAAAACATTTCATAGTAGGGAATTTAACTCCAGAATGGAACCTGTGGATTTGATCCAGAAAGGGAATGAAGAAAACTGTAACAAAATATTGAACACTCACACTTGGAATAAGCATGACTCTCTAATATCTAGTTTCCAGTCAAGGTAAAGATTGAAGCAAAGTCTCAGCCTAGGTGAGTATAATAATGACAAAAAAAAATATCTGTTTAATGTATTTACTAACTTTTACTTTATAGACTTCCAAGGGTCTTAGGTCAGTCCCTGTCTGCTCTTATGGAGAGTGAGATAAGATAGCCTTTCCATTCCAATGATTTTAACAATTTGAAAATGTATATAGACAACTTGCTATTAAAAAGTATAGATTGAAGATGTTATCTGATGAAGACTTTTAACAATCTAATTTTATTCATTAAGGATTTTTGGGTTTCTTTAGCAGTTACTAAAGAGTGTTTTGTAGTTAAAGATAGCATTTTAAAATGGAAAATAGAAAATAAAACTGAAAATTTAAGAACTGCATGGAAAACATACTCTTCCAATTTTTCAAAAAGCAGACATGGATTCTAGTAACAAGGCAGTGTATGAAACTTAACAGATTTTTTTATTTTATTTTAGCTTCCATATCATAGATTTTATCACAAAATTAACTGTAGGAGCATGCTGGTCTATTTTTTTTTTTTGGTTTCCCCACATTTTCTGTGTTGTCTGTTTCCCTTCTTTTTCACTTTAAAATAACCTTTTCAAAAAGTCTAATTCCTTTCACAGCAATTTTCACCTCTAAGTTCTGGGCTTTTTTTCTGATGTAGCAATCACTTTTAAGGAAAGAAAAGATGCTTTATGAAAATTTTCACTAGATTGAAAAGTTATAATTTTGTTTTTCTGTGAGAAAAAGAAAATTCAACATAAAATCACTTCACGGCAGTAATTGCTTATATAAGAGAAAAACTTAAGAGAATTTATTTACAGCTTGGTTATGCTGTGTTCATAGGCAGTGTATATTAGTATACATTCCTAATGTATATTACAGAAAGGTCGATTTATTTGTTCATGTTTTCTAAGGTCTGTCTGCAGCCCGTTAAAAATGACTTCTCTCACTTCTAGCCCAGGGGTCTGCAGAGCATCGGTCTTAATGTTGGCCTGTGCTCACCTCAGCCAGAGCTGGGTTGCTCTGTTTTCAGCTCCTGCCTTGGGGCCAAGTGCCTATTGGGGCCAAGTGCCAAGGCCCTTGCCTGAGGCAGAACTGTGCCTTTGTGGGAAGGGTCTGGCAAACGCTGAGAAGAGCTCCTGGGGGGCTGAGTCTGTGGAGGCTGTGAGGCCATGCTCACACTCAGGGAGAAGCAGAAGACACTGCCCAGGCCAGGGTGAGAAAATAAAAAAATAAACCCAGGTAGATCCAAACACAGAGGATGAGGGGACCCTCACCAGCAGCACTGCCCCCAGGAAGGGACTTGGGACATCGATGTCTCACTGACAGCCCAGAAACACTTGGTTAGGGGAAAGACACCTCCATTGACTTTATGACCTGGAGCAACATTGGACAGGTGAGCATAGCATCAGCAAAAAAAGGATATATATTACAAAAGGGTTTTTTTTGTTTGTTTGGTTGGTTGGTTTGGGTTGGGTTGGGTTTTTTAAAGAGTTCTAAGGGTATTAATATTATATAGTATTTCCTGTACTCATTTGTGATATAATTGTTACTACAATTGTAACTGGACTGCTTGTTTCTTTCAATGCCTTTAGATTTTTAAATTAAGCTAACAATAAATTCTTGCTCTATATATGTGCTATTTTCTTTCCCCTTCAATACAGTTTTGAATGTTAACCAACTCCTGAAAAAATTAGGGAGCAACTAGGACAATCATACAAAGGGCTCAGAAGTATTCAAGAATTCAATAAAATAGATAGAGACTTTGACAGTATACCCTTAATATAACTAAAGCTAATTCGGTGATAGTTTACCATATTTCTAGTACTGTAGACCTCAAAATAATTGAATCTCAAGAAGGGAAGGTCGACTTCAAAACAAGAAAAATGTATCCAAATATGGAATTGAATATTGCTGTCATTAATATTTTTCTTTTTCTTGTCATTTCTTTGAGAACTTTACTGAAAAGGTACTTCTAAATAATTTAGGCATGGAAAGAGATGGGAGGATATTGGTATTTTAAGAATGGATTTTACTGGGCTTTTGACTACCAGAGACTTTGAGATGAGCTCTCTGCAAGGAATGAACTTTTATTTAACGAAAAAAACCCAGGCATGAAATCCAACCAAATTTTATTTTTGTTTCACCTTCTGGCATCTAGAAAAAACACAGAAAGAAGGGCAGTATGCACTGGAAGATATTTATCTTTAAATAATAATTTGAAGAAGCATATCCTACTGGTAATGAAAACTGTGAAAGATCTTTATCTACTATGGCATTGCAGGATGTCAATAAGCACAACAGCTGCTATTTTAAAAAAAAAGAAATTTTATAAACCGCATCACTGTGTATGTTATCAGAAAATGCATCTGCTGAAAACTACAGCTTGCCTCTCACAGTTTCTATTTGTTGAAAATGATTTTTTTTTTCTCATAGAAAACACTCCTGAGCTGCCTACATAGGCTGCTAACTGCTACATCAATTTCTGAATGGAAACCTGGAAATATTTCCAGTTAGAATTTACTAGGCAGTGTCACAGAGGAAAAAAAAAAATAAAGGATTTATTCTGGCAATTAGTAGAGGCACTGTTCAGGAGGAACAATAGGCAATGAAAATATTAATGAGTGCAATGAAGATATTAATGAGCACATGAATCCAATGATTTACTTACAGATCATACAACCTCCTAAACTATGTAGAAATTGATCCTTCTAATTGCTATTTTTAAATTGTTTTAAATTTATATTCTACAGAATAACAAAATAGAAATCTTTAATTTCAAGGTTTTGTTTTTTCTTTCCTTTGAAGAGATTTTCTGCTGAAACATTCTCCAGACTTGCCCAAAGACACAACATCAAGGAAATTTGACACAACATCAAGGAAATTCTAACAATAAGGACAGGGTGAAATCACTCACCCATTACCATCATGGGCAAAACAGACTTGACTTGAGGAAATAAACTTAGTGTCAATCAAATCAGAGTAGAGTACTGAAGAATAAAACCAAATCTTAAAAACCCTTTCCTTGCAAGCCTCACTTCTTCCCAGGCTTAACTTCCTGATTTCTCTCCCTCTTCCTCAGCAGCTCAGGGGGACAGGGAAGGGGGTCTGTATTCAGTTCATCACCTGCTGTCACTGCTCCTTCTTCCTCAGCAGGAGAACTTTTCACATTCCTCCTCCACTACAATGTGGGGACCCTACCCTGGGAGACAGTCCTCCATGAACTTCTCCATTGTGAGTCCTTCTCGTGGACTGCAGGTATTCACAAACTTCTACAGCATCAAAGCTTCAGGCATCTAGCTGCTCTGGCACTGGATCCTTCATAGAGTGCAGGTGGACCTCTGCTCCACTGTGAACTGCAGAGAGACATCTGCCTTACCGTGGTGTCCATCATGGTCTGCAGGAGAACCTCAGCTCTGGCACCTGGAGCATCTTTTCCTCCTTCTTCTTCACTGGCCTGGGTTCTTTCACATAGTCTCATGCCTCTGTCTGGCTAGAATTTCTGCAGTAACTTTTCCACATTCTTAAATCCATTATCCCAGAGGCAATGCCACTGTTGCTGAAGGGCAGCAGTGGATCCTTCTTGGAGCAGGCTGGCATTGGCTCCATCAGACAGTGGGGAAGATTCTGACAGCTTCTCAACATCTTTGTAGCCCTCCCACTACCTGGCCACACAAACCTAATATATCCGGTTAATGTACGTAGAGAATTTTTACACCCACTCATTTCACAGAAGAAATTTATGTACTGAGCTTCACTGATTTTTCAAGTCATTAATTCCAATCTAGTAAGAATTTTCATGTAAATTGTACCTATAGAGTCAATTTTTGTTATTGCTCAATCAAGCATAATCTAAAAAGTGTTTCATGCATATATATATTTATATGTAGGCACATATAGGCACAACAGAGGTATGCCCACACATTTGGGAGTATGTACAACTCCCAAATAAAAGTTAATACTACCTTTCAGCAAATCTAAATATCTATTGGGCTGAGCTTCTTCTCTACCTCAAGATTGTGAAAGTTGCCAAATCCCTATAAAAATGGGGACCTGTTTGCACCCTAACCCATTCCAGATAGGAAAGTCTGACCAAGATTTCCTGTGAAACAGATGTTCCATCTGCTATGGATCTGTACTGTACAGATCTATTTAACAGCAGAAGAAAGTATCTCATTTCTACTGTAGGAACCCATAGCAGAAGTGGAATATGATCAATGAACAAGAGCAAAGACAAAGATGCGCAGAAGAGTGTGTGTGGAAGGGCAAAGTGATGGCTTGTGACTCTTTCTGCCGCTTGCAATTTTGCTTATAGTGGTCAAGGTTTTAATGCTAGAGAGACACTGGGCAGAACAGAGAGATTACACAAAAGGGCCATACAGGACCCTGTACCTAAGGCAGGCCTACATACATTTCCACAGTTCAACTAGACTAAGTATTACAGGTAAACTTCTCTTTCATAAAGCTTTAGAATCTGATAAGTACTAGTCTAAATCAAAGCAGATCTTCTATCTATGAATTTTCTGCTACAAGAAAAAAAATCTAAAAGGGAGCTACTAAACATTAGTAATAAAAGTTTACTTATTTTCAGGGACTCAAAAAAGTCCAAGTGAAGATCCAGTCTGTTTATATATATAAATATCCTAAGAGGAAACTACTAGAGTCTAGTTTACTCTTCATAATATAGACCAAGGTGAACAAAAATGTGTTGATTTCTCCTTTTGAATCTAAAGTAGATTGATAAAAAAAAACTACAAAAAAAACCCAAACGAACAAAAAAAGCCCAACATTCTGCCAACCTCAGAAGCAAAAAGAGAAAATATCTGAACTAGACATTAGAATCATTAGAATAGTTCACTGTCACAAGTCTGAAGTTGCCATATACATACAAGTTAATTTCAGAAACAGTCCAAGGAGGCCCTTAAAACTAGAGCAAAATTAATGATTTTACACAGAACAGCAGTAATAGTTATGTCCAGTGGCTCAGCATGATTACAGTTCCTCAGTGCCTTCACAGTTTTATATGAATTATTTAGCAATGCTTAGCAATGTAGAACATATAGCAGCATATTTAGAGGTCTGTTTAAAAATAATTAGCAACATTGCATCACATTCAGGTTCTGAAAATAACTATCTCTTTCAAAAGGCTAAAAGCTAGCTAATCTCAATTTTATCTGGGCTTCAGAATATTCTTTTCAGCATAACTCTGATGAAAAATAAGTTTATGCACTTTTATATCCATCCTATCTCTTAAAAGCTGAGGGACTGTATTTAGGAGTAGGTTTAACATGAAGTGGAATACCTTAGTGGCAAGCACTGAGTCTTAGAAATTAAATTTATTTCTTGAATTTGCTTTCAAGATCACTAGTCTGTCTGCTAACATCACCTTGGATAGCACAGGTACCAAGTAGTTTTAGTTTTCAGTCCTCATGATCCTTCACTGTCAGTTCACGATGACCACTGTATCAACTTTGTCCCACACTACATGCATGCAAAGACTACTCCAAGATGACTTTACTGTAAGACCGATCTATTAATATATATCTAGGATATATATTAATCCAGAAGATATATATTAGTCTCAGGACCAAAGAGATGTCAGAAAAAAGACTCAGGCTTTTCTGGCAGCATGCCTCAAGCTATACACTGGGCTGAGGGGACTTCTGTAAGAATTTAGCCTGGTCTTGTGGGAATGGTACAAAACTCCAGGATTCCTTTCTTGCATGTCAAAACCTGCATCAGTGTATTAGAGCAGAGCCATATGTAGTTTCTTATTTTTTTCTCTCCAGCTTCATTAATTTCACATTTCTATCTGCACAGGAGAAACAGTTAATGTGTGGCTTAAGATTAGGTTGCGGTCTTACAGATAAAGAATTCTCCTGGAAAGAAAGAAAACAGGTTTGATTACTTTCAGGTTGACAAGAAAGCAATATGTTTTAACCCCCATGTAACTGTGTAAGTAGTGAACATTTAACCTTCTCCTGTGTATCTGAATAAAATCAGTGATTTTTTGTTTATTGCAGGTCTGGACATAATTCTTTACTGTGCCTGATCAGTCAAGTCCCAGAGGCATTTTAGGTCAGAGTTTTAACAGAGACCCTGGTTTAGGCAGTTTTTGCCCACACTTCTTTTTCATTCCTGGACATCCCCATCAACAGTATGAATTCATTCCTGTGGTGCTGTATGATGATCTATATAGGACAATTTGACTAGACTAAAAATTGTGGGGAGGGCACTGTTTTTTCTGATTCAGTTCTAAGCCAGAGCAGTACAGAGTACTGCAGAAGTAGTGGCAGTACTATCGGGGTATCACAGATTTAGGAATGGACCTAGGTAGTCAGGGGAAGTAGTCCAACAAGCACTCCTGTTGAAAAATAATTAACAAAGCATGCCCTCAGACTCAGTATAGGTGGTGTTTAGATAGTCCTAGCCTTCATTATACTTCTTATGTTGCAAATGGGGGTAAAAAAAAACCCAAACAAACAGCTTTGTATATTATCTTTATTTAAACTGAATTTCACGTGAACAACTCAAAATTAAATATAGCTGTTTGCCAATAGAAAAATAAAATGTTCTTTATTAATATATATGTTGATAAGAATGTGAATTAAATGGACTAATTAACAGTCAACAAGCATGAATTCCTAAAGGAAATCAATAGTTTTCAATTTAAAGAGTAAACGAACGTGTTCCTGTACTTCAGGTTGTGAACCTGAAGGGACACTACAAAGTAATTTACTGTGCAGTTTATTAAATTAACAAACTAAAACTACACATTTCCTTCACTGTACTACATTGTTTGAAACTAGTTCCAAGAGCTATCATGACAGCTTTTTTGTGGTCATATTTTACTTATGCTACTACCTTTAAAGTAAAATTATTCCAGCTCTCTGCAGAGAGTATTTTAACCTTAGAAAAATACATTCTAAATCAAAACACCATTGTGATTATTGGCCCTAAATGAAATTTGGGTCTGCATTCATGTCGGAGAACACTGTCTCAAAGGCTACCAGAACAACCACGATGAACAGTTTATCAATACCACAAATGGACAATTACCTCAGAGCTCACAAATTCATGTTTTCTCCCTTTGAATTTGTATGCTGTATTGTGATTGGTTGCAGTTACCCGGTTACCATCTTCCCATTGGCTGTATATTCCCTATTTCCCATTGGCTGGCTGGTGATGCAATCCCAGCGTCATCATGTGAGGCTGGCCACACCCCATCTGTATTCCACTCCTTCCCTATAAGCCCTTCCCCTCTTGCCGTGATCCGCCCCCAAACTCCTCCCACTTTCCAAGCTCCTCCCTGAACCTATATAAGTCCCATGCTCCCATGAATAAATGAGTTCTAGCCCTCATCCCACCATCAGCTGGGACTGTCTCCTTTCTTTCCTCTCTTCTGGCACGCAGCAAATGGCGCCCAACGTGGGGCAACTCCAGGAGCTTGCATCAAGCTTAAGGACTCGTAACCAAAGGGTTTTCGCCTGGAACGACTGTTGGCCCCAGCACTCCAGGTCCCGCGTACCCTCCGTGCTCCGTGAAGCAGCNGTGTACCCTCCGTGCTCCGTGAAGCGGCGTGAACCCCGACGCTTAGTGGAATGGATTCGGCAAAAAGCCAGGTACGGAGAAGCGATCTTCCTCCCCACGGGAAACCCCCACCGACCCCCACACCCAAACCCCACGCGGCAATGGATTCCGCGAATTCTGCAGCGGCAGAGACCAACTTAAGACAGCCCCCGCGGCCAGAAGAAAACGCGAGAAGTAACCCTCAACGAGCCCCGGACCCGCCGCCATCTGGCAGCAGTGCGGAGACCACTCCAGACCCCGAGCCCAGCGCTGCGTTTAAAATTACCGCGGCGCTTCAAAATGGCAACCGCGTCGGCGGCGGCGCGATCTCCCCAAGCCCCACAGNAATCCCGGCGGCGGTGATCCCCTCAGCGGCGGCAGCAACGGCAGCGGTCCCCGCGGCAGCGGCAACGACAACGGCTGCGGTGGCAGCGGTCCCGGCGGCGGCGCCGAAAATGGCGGCGGCGGCAGGGACTTCCCAAACCGCGCCGACGACTCCGTGCGGAAAAATGGTCACAGATAAACATTTGGTAAAAGAGAGAAGGAGGCCAGGTTTATAAAATCATGAAGATAGTGAATAAGACAATTAAATAACATGGTAAATAATTATTATAACACTAGCACTTGTAGGGCACTTGTGGTTTGTTGCCACTGGGGGTTGTGAAGGCAGATAGGATTCCATGGTTCAGAAAATCATTAGTCAAACTCACAGGTAATAGTTCCGTAAACACTCTCTCAAGGGATTGGGTAGGAATGGTCTCATGTGTACAGCTGAGGATGCAGGAAAAATCCATGAGGAAAGGACTGCAGGAAGCATCCAGCTTTGTCTTTTCTGAGTATTATATCCTTGTCACTGTACGTGGCAAACAACAGCTCAACATAGTGCAGAAATTTTATGTCTTTATGAGCAAAGAAGATGACGAAAGAAAGAAACCCAAAAATGGTTCATTGGGGCTTGAGTTCTTCTATAAAATTCTATGGTTGTAGAGCCAGCATGCAGCTGGACCTGCTCCTAATCAAAGTCTTCTGACCAACCAACCCTGTCCACAACATTTGTGACAGGCAGTGGCAAATAAGTATTTACCATCGCAGAATCACAGAATCACACAATATGCTTGACTTGGAATGGACCCACAAAGATCAAGTCCAACTCCTAGCCCCACACAGGACCATCCTCAAGATCTGTCTTCATGTGTCATCATGTGTCTAAAAGTATCATCCAATCATTTCTTTAATTCTGTCAGGCTTGGTGCTTCCCCTCAAGGCCCTTTACCTTCTTTGCTGCCCTCTTTTGGACTTTTTCTAAGAGCTGAATATCTTTCTTGCATTTGAAATCTGCTTAGCCATATAAAAAGTCAGGCTTTTATTGGATGAGTTTACATTAAGACCTTAGATGAGAGTTCATAATTTTCCTAGGAACTTTGAAATTGCAGTCTCTCATTCTGTATGTATATAGTTCAGTTAGGATATTTTCTTCAAGAAAATTTATCTTTTTTTCTTTTTTTCCCTTCTTTTTCTTAACACAAATGTGTTTTCATCTATCAGCATATCTTTTTTTTTATCAAAAAGTGCTAATAAAATTGCCTATGATGGCTGACTCTTATGATGCAGATTATTGATATCATTCTCATCACACATTTTAAAATATTTTTATCATGAATTGTTTGGCAAAAAGGTAACTCTTCTGGCTATGTTTCTTCTCATGTGTCTCTTCAACTTAATATTTTATTTTCTTTTTGTTTATGGAGAAAAACAGGCTTTGCAGGAAAAAAAAAAAGTAAACCTACTAGAAATAACTTTTTAAGTTCTGGCAGAACAAAACATAATTTACATGAATATTAATACTTTATCTTCTAAGATATTTCTTAGCTACTAAAGTAACTCCATTGCAAACACATGCTTATTATTCCTCTTAAGTCAGTTATTATTTAAAAGATCCCAAAACTACTCTGGATTCAGAATTTATGCACATAACTAAGAAAACTGAAGTACTTTAGACTGATTAAAGTATTTTACAATCAAGACATATCAAAAGACATGATATCTGCTGCTTATGCCATAACATGCTCATAAAGACATTTGAAGCAGACCAGACATAGCAGGTTTTTCTACAGGGTTCATATTTCAAGTCCCTGATGTTTAACAATGCCTTTCTCCTTTTTTCTCATGCTAAAGCAGTTCAGTTTCACGACACCTCATGCTAAAAACAAAAGCAGTCTCCTAAGGCCTTGTTATTTGCAGCTCTGTAACCTTTCCCTGAAGCTGCTAAGGAAGGATGTTTCAGCAACTGTGTAGCAATATTTTCTTTGTTGTTTCCAGCCTGTTGTGCTCATGTTGTCATTCGCCCCGCCTGATGGCTGCAAACACCTGATTTTGTGGGTTTTCATGGGAGTCTATTACCAGTGACAGGAGAGTTATCTAACCCACCTCTCTTTAGCTCTTGTTTTGTAATTTTTACTTTAAATTAGACAAAACCAAAGATGGAGCAGTCATTTACATACTTGACGAGTATTGTTTAACCGTTTGTGTGCAGAGATGCTTAAAACCCAATGTGCAGTATTTGCTCTTGTTTGCATACTCCAGAAAAATGAGCAGCTAAGGGCAGGGGAGAGCGTGGGGCAGTCCTGATAAAAAGCACAGAGTACTAACAGAAACCATGATGACAAATTGTGATGTCTGGTTGCACTGGAGAATGCTCTGTCACTCTTCTTTTTTCCTTTCCTTTTCCTTTTCACTCTTCCCTTTTTTCCACACCTTTTTTTTTTTCTCCCCAGAAACAACTTGCACTGTTGAAGCTATCCATGCCATAAGCTAGAGAACCCAACAGTAAATCTTTGTGTGCTTACACCTGCCTCAGCATTCTTTGTGAATCTCCATCATTCAGAACCTGCCTCATAAGTGACTGGTGATCAATTTTAGAAGTTATGTCAGCAAGCACTATTAATCTTCTTGACACCAAGCTGGGACACTGGAATAGCCTGTCTTGAAGGAGTCATATTCATTAGGTATCCTCATCACAATATAAAGGAAGAGGCCAAGCTAAGAGAAATTACTTCAAGCAAAACCTCCAAGAAGGTGATAGGGAGAAAAAGTTTATAACTATGTTCAGATATTCAGAAATATACAGTGAATATGAAGTTACTAGTTCTATATCTGATGTGATCCGTGTTCACGGAGTACATATTATAATGTACTATTGCATGATGTGCTAACAACCTTGAAAATGCCTTAAATTGCATAGCTGCTACCAACTTCAGAAGAGCATAATAATGAAGGAAAAGAGCAGAAGCATAAATTCAGGAAAACCCATAAGGAGCAGAGACAAATTCAGTCACTGAGTCTGAGCAAGTGGATAAAAGGAAGAAGATACTCAGCTATAAACACCAGGAAAGATAAAAAAAAACAAACCACTGACATTGTCACAACCATACTTCATACAGATTCTAAGTCTGAATTTCTTTTAGAAAAAGAAGTAGGGAGAAAAGTAAGGATAAAGGCTTCTCTTTTGAGAAGGAGAAGCAGTCCCACACCAAGAAAGAGAGAGGATGTGTTATGAAAACCTTCAGAGTAAGGCAGAAGTGAATGTGAAGAAATGGGAGCTTTCAAAGAGAGATGAAAGACAGAAGCAGCTAAAGATTGTTTAACACAGAAGTTCTTTCCTGGAATTGGGTCTTAAATTTTTCTTTTGTAACTGTATTTCTGACTTCCTAATCAAGACTCTGCCTTATAATTTTATTCACATTAAACTGTGTGGCTTTTTTTACTTTTTTTTTTTTACTTTTTAAATTTTTTAATTTTTTTACTTTTTTTTAAGTTTGATTAGTGTTTAACAGGAATTTTTCAGAGAGGCAGGCATAAGTCATCTTCTGTGAAAGAAATGACTCAATTTAAATTAGGTGGATAACAATATACTGGCTTGAGTCAAACTAGAAAAATATGAGAATCCCGGAGTCTGACAAATAGTAAACACTCACCTACAGAAAGGTCACAAAACTCGAAAAAATATTTTTCACTAATACTGAGGAAGTGCAGGAAATCTGAGCCTTTGTCTTTTAAAAAAATTGAAGGGAGAAAAATGTTCCTAGATAACAGAGACCATCTGCAATAGCCCCATGTTAAACAGTGGCCTAACTGCCTGAATGACAAGAAATTTATATTTCTTGAATTAGACCTCTGCATCTTATTTCATATTTCTGAGTACACACAGTGCTACTGTTAATATTGAATGACAATATTCAGGAAGGCAGTGTAACCACAGCATGTAAGGAACATTTTAATAAAAATCCAATTCTAAAGACTGACTAGAACAGCAGATATAGGTCTACAGATATATGTATTCATGTAAATCAGATTCTGCTTTAAGAATGGAAAAATTATGGAACTTCATTCCAGTGTCTTACCGATGAAGTTATGTGAATGTATTTATTAATGACCAGCACAACATGAAGTGCATGACAAGAGCATGGACATGTAGATAAACACAGAATTCACTGCCTAATCAAGATGTGCAACTTGGCTTCTGATTAAAAAGAAAAAAACAACAACAAAAAACCCAGCACATGAGAGTTCAGTTTCCTGGAACAAGTCCAGGAAATGTGAACTCTGCCATATATGTGAGGAGAATGAGAAGATCCTTCTGCTTGGGGATGGGCCTACAAACAGGCAGCTACTGTGATATAGCCAGTGAGACCATATAAAACACCCAGGCTCTTTTGTGAGTCTTTTTCTGTACATTTCTAACATAGCTGATAGGACTATAGCAATTTAGATTAGTTGGTTTTCTGATCTTATGTCCATAACTGCTTCAAATTCAGTCAGAAAATAGTAACTTTTTATTTTTCTTTCATCTATGCTAGTGCCTCTCCCAGTTTAATTTGGTATTTCTTGAACAACTTTTTAAAGTCTTATCCAGTGCTGAACACCATTGATAATACTCAGAATAAGTAGCTAACATTATTGTCTAAGAATGAAAAATTAAAACATTGTAGCTATGATGTATTTATAAAGGAAGCCATTAAAAATCTTTACATCACCATGAAATTGAAATACCACATTAGTGGAAGGAATCTTGATGTGTACCGGCCTACATCTGCCTGTTCGCACAGTCAGCAGCAAAAATATTTTCAAAAACTAGCATTATGTCAGTAGAGAGTAGAATGCTTTCATGGCTCTAGCAAAGATCACTGTGGGGACTGCTTTGGTATACCAGGAGAAGAGAGGCTACTGTGACAAAGTATTTTAGCTGGAATTAAAGAGGGCCATCACAGAAAAAAAGTTAACATGAATATGATATGAAACTATTTAAGGAGAGAGAAAAGAACATAATGAGTGCACACAGTGATATCGTATCAAGGACTTAATTATCTAACTATTCAGAAACTTTCTCTCCGAAGTGCTGTGCCCTACAGCAAAAGGAAGTATTAAAATATCCATCAAAAGGAAGTGAGATAAGGGATAGAAATGAGATTGCCATTGTCTGAAACTTCAAATATTTCCACTAAACAAAGTCAAAGAAGAATTTAGAGCCCAAGGTTCAGAAAAGTTGCTTAATATTACAGGAGAAGTTACAAGATAAAATTATTAAAATATTTTTTCCCTTTCAGCATAGAGGCCATTAGAAATAAGAAAATATAAAATTAGAACGGAGTATGTGTGAAATTATTAAAGATCCATAGTTATAGAAAATAGCTGTATGCAAAGCTGAAATTAAATGATCCCACCATCAGCAAAGTAGACTCTACAATCTGGAGTATGTGATCCACAGCTGTACTCTGATGCAACACCACTGGTTACTTGTGTCCTGCAAATGGGCCGAGTACTGAATAAAATCATACTTTTATTCTTCATTTGAAACTTGAATTTTCTCTGATTTTTTCAGGTATTTTTTATTAATGTTTTGTAATCCTATAAAATACCTAGTAGACAAAACAAATTCAGGATTTTTTAATTATTCCTTTGATAATTCAGCTGTAACTTGCTCCCTTACCACTTTGGAAAACCCAAATAACATTTCTTTATAACATTTCTCTTCTTCCATTCAGCCTTTTATGCCGAGTGTCAGACCCTGCGTGCACCTTCCCCACTCATGGGAATTTGGCTGCTGGAATTCAGGCACCAGGGGAGTGCACCTGGTGATATGGGAGAGGCTCCCAGATGCCATGGGGCAACCATGTCCAGGGACCTGGACAGGCCGGATAGATGGGCTGAGATCAATGGCATGAGGTGCAACAAGACCAAGTGCCAGATCCTGCACTTTGGCCAAAACAATCCCATGCCAAGCCACAGGTTGCGGACAGGGGCTGGAAAGTGGCATAGAGGAAAAGGACCTGGGGGTGCTTGTTGACAGCTGGTTGAACATGAGCCAGCAGTGTGCCCAAGAGTCCAAGAAGGCCAATGGCATTCTGACCTGTTGCAGGAATAGTGTGGCCAGCAGGACTAGCAAAATGATTCTTCCCCTGTACTCAGCACTGGTGAAGCCACACCTTGAGTACTGTGTTAGTTCTGGCCTCTCAACTTAGGAAGCATATTGAGGTGCTGGAGTGTCGTGGTCTGCCGAGGGTTAAAGGAAATGGTCCACACCAGTGTGGGGTAGGAACAGGAGTGAACACTTTATTAGGGCGCATGGGACTCTTATGGGGTTCAGTCGGAGGATTCTGGAACTTGGGTGGAGTTAGGGGCGGATCACGACATGAAAGGAAAAGGGAAGGAGGGTTTACAACTAATATGGGGAAACCGGGGGTGGCTAGCCTTATATAGGGGTGCTGCATTGCACCACTGGCAAGCCAATGAGGTTTTAGGGGTACATGAACCAATCAGGGGCAGTAACCGGGTTCCCCATAACCAATCAGGATAGTTGAACATAAAAAAAGCAATGAAATAGTAATAATTACCTATCTAATACATATTTATCCTGACTATGACATCTTAGCAGTAGAAAAACTTTAAAAAACAGTAGCTCCATGGCAAGAGGTAGATAGCAATTCTTACAGTGTCTATTTGGTGGCAGACAGCTCCATCCATTCATTAAAATCATCTCCCTTCAATGCTGGATTCAAAGTCCTGGATCTGCAGTCCCCCACAGGTGCTTCCCCCACACTGGAGCATGTCAAGAGAAGGGCTATGAGGCTGGTGAAGGGACTGGAGCACGTCTTATGAGAAGCAACTGAATGACTTGAGGTTGTTCGGCCTGGAGAAGAGGAGGCTTGGAGGAGATGCTCTTTACAGCTACATGAGAGAGGGCTGTAGCCAAGTGGGGGGTCAACCTCTTCTCCCAGGTAACAAGTGATAGGACAAGAGGACACATCTTGAGATGTGCCAGGAGAGGTCTAAGTTCAACATTCAAAGACTATCTTTACAGAAAGGGTGATTAGATATTGGAATGTGCTGCCCAGGGAGGTGGTGGAGTCATCATCTCTGGAGGCATTTAAGGAAAGGCTGGAGATGGTACTTAGTGCCATAGTCCAGTTGACAAGGCTGTGATTAGTCACAGGTTGGTCTTGATGATCTTAGAGGTCTTTTCCAGCCTAATTGATTCTGTGATCTTCTCTGCTTTGATAATATCCAGAACTTAATTTCTAGATATAAGCTGACTTCAATGAACCCTATTAACTAGTAGTTTAATTCAATTATATTCTGACAAGACTACCTTTTCAGCATACTTAAGAAGATTATTATCAAAAGCTATTTATCAACAGGATAATTAGAATAAATTTGTCATTTTTAATCCAAAGGTGTTATTTTTTATTTTTATTGGGTTTTTTCTCCCTGATTGCTTTTCTATTTTTTTCTAATTGGTTGTAATTTTTTATTTCACCAGTAACTGTCATTGTAATTTTCTAAAACTCAAGAAAAGAAAAACTGTTATTAAACATACACTAATTCTTCAAATGGCTGTTTAATGCTATAAATCCATTTAACTTTATACTATATTGTAAACTGCTTAGGCTAGCTGACGGTTACATGCAGCAAGTGTCATGGAAAACTCAGTCTGCTTATGAATCCATCTGGTAATCAGAACACTCAGATAAGCAAGACAAAGACAATAAGAAAATCTCTCTCTAAAATTACTTCCTTTCTCCTGCAATCATCTTTTTTTTTTTTTTCTTAGAGGGATGATTAACTGTCTCCATACATGTACTATAGACAATAGTCACCTGACACCTTCACATCTTAAAGTCTAATCAGCTTTGGGTTATTATAACCCCTGAAGTTTTCTGCACAATAGATAAAATATTCTAAAAATGCAAACAAAACCATTTTGCTGTGTAATTACAACAGTTGTAATGAATGAAGACAAATGATAAGAAAAAGAGAAGCAGGATCCCATTCACAACAAGGTAGTTTCTAGGGAATATTAGTCATTTAAGAAGAAAGAAAAGAATGTACTTGAATTCTTATCCACTAAGCACAAGTATGCATTCTATTTACTCAATATGATTTTCTTTGTCAAAAGGCTGTCAATAATTGATTACACATGCTCTGAAGACTAGCATGACAAAGCACAGTCAAAGTACAGCATTTTAACAAAGCCTATACTGTCAACCCCAGTGTAAGCAACTACTCATCCTTACTAATGGGAAAGTACATAACAATGCATCCTTATATATAGAAAGAAACATTGAGTGTAAATTGCTTAAGGTTTAGAGGAAAAATATAAAGTTGAATAATCCCATCTTTAGCATACCTTAATTCAGGCTGCATAGAAAATAAACAGCATGGCATGAAAGAAATTTAGTACTAGATCAACGAGTTATGTTCAACTGTCATCTACTTCAGGAGAAAAAAACTCTACTTTCTAGAAATAAGAATGCAACATATTCACCCTCTATAAGGAAGTGATTAGGGACTGACTTAATGTACATCGGTGACAGTGTACACTATCTGGGAAGTGGAAGACCATATTCAGTCCCTCCTTTAAATGGTTCTAGTCTTGAATGAAGATTTCATATAATACAAATAAAAATTCTGAATTGCTGGGTTTCACATTTTTCTTAGATTTTTTCTGACCATGTGAAGGCTTTATTAGGATGTGTCCTTAGAAAAGTGAGAGGAGGTCAGAGAAGTCTCTAATCCTTTGCCTTTCATGACTCAGAAATCTCCTTCAAGTAGGAATCCTGTACTCATCTGTGACTGCTGAAAGTACTCTCTTACCACACTGGCCCATAAATAGTTGGCAGCAGCATACAATGCAGGAAAATAACACCAATCCATTTTAATACCAGTTGGTACAATGTGCCAACCATGTGGTCTTAAAAAATAATATAGTTCCTCCATTACTAATGCATCAGATGTTTCAGAGAAGAACTGGGACTCTGAAATTTAATTTTTAAAAGTCTCCTCAAAGTTAAGAGCAGTTTTTTACACTGTCCACTTGCTGTAAAGGAATGTATATAAACTGTACACACTAGACCATTTTTGAGAACGCAAAACCAGCCTGAAGACTAATAAAATCTTTAAAAGGAAGAAACAATCTTGTTAACTCTACAGTGGAGAGAATTACTATTTAAAAATAAAGAAAAAAAATCTGTTAAAAAATTTTATTTGCCCAAACCAAAATGGCTTGTATATTGTTTATGTAATAAGATTGCACAAACTCTTCTTTTTCACAAAGGACTAGAAATGAAGACATATGCATACAACAATTATTCTTCCTTTATCCATTATTCTTCCTTTTTCTGAAACATTTAGATATGGACTAATAATTATTATATTGTTAAGATTTTAATTATACTAAAAATAATTTCTTGGGTTTGCACATCTCTGTATATATAGAGCTTTTTATACATCTTATTTGCTTCACGTTTACATAGATACTTCTATATATCCGTATGGTATGCTTTCTTTTTGCACATAAACAACATTTTGACTGTAAAAAATACACATGTTCCTTTGCAATTAGATATTGATGAAGTGTAATTAAAAAAATTGTGCCAGCTGGAGACATCAATTGCTTTGATTTTTAATAGTGTCTGGTAGCAAAGAACGTTCTTATTTGCTCTAGCTTTGTAATCTGTGTAGTCCATATTTGGTTTATAGCCAAGTAACTATGATGTGGCTATTGAGGAATACTTTTAATTATTTTTCCTGCTGTAACACTGAAGAGTTGCAAACATGGATCTGGGACCTGTTGAATACACACAATTCAAAGACATAACAAAATTATTCTTTCTCAGGAGAATCCACAAATCAAATCAGGAGATGGATGCAGGCATGCAGGAAGTCAAGATAGGTCCAGACTACAACAGGCATGCTGGTCAGTAAGACAGAAAATATCTTAGTGTGGATGCTTAAGGGAATATTAGTGTGATACATTAGGAGAGTGATAGTTGGTGTTGTATTCTTACAACACCTACTGCCTTAGGGACACAATCTATTTTTCAATGTTTGGGAAAATGTTTCATGATTACAAATATAAACTGCTTGAGAGCCTGGATGCTCCTTTGTGCAAGGTTATGTGCCAAAACTGTATGTTAATGTGGTCACAGAAAAAGAGAGGCAAAATTTAGACAAAGTTGTAGTAAAGAAAGATCCAAGTTAAAAATGATGCCTTTGTTATTGACCGGACTATGAGATAGCTTGGTGCCTTTGTTCACACTGACTAAGAAAAAGACAGGACAGAGGGAAGAAATTATTTCTAAATATATTGGGCTTTGGTTACATCTGAGTGTTTGCATTATTTTTCTTTATATGTTTTCAGTGCATGGACACAGAGTGCCAAAATCTGTTCTGTCATGAAGGGAGTGAGAAAATTTGACTATTGAATTTTACATATAGTTGAATATTTTCTACAATATGTTAGCAGGTCCTTGTTTGGTTTGCAACGTTAAGAAGCATCTGATATTTTTTCCAGTTAAATAAATGAAAACTGTAAGTATTCTGACTTTTGCTTAGTTTCTTTTGTTAAGAGGAATGTGGACATGAAGAATTAGAGAGCAGATACTCTCTCAATAATTTATATAGTAAACAAGCGGACCCCAGACTATACATAAGCACTTTAAACTTCTCAGAGCCCATAATGTAATAATTTATAATAGAGTATTATGATTTTTTTTATTTTAAAATGAGAGGTAGAAAATGTCAGAGTAAATCCTCCTTGTTGCATATATCTGTAAAAGATAGAGGAAAAGGACTCTCAGAATTCTGACATTAAAATATATCTGCATGAAATATTTCTAGAAATTATTTCCCGAGGAAAAAAATTAATTCATACAACACAGATTATTTCTGCTGTCAGATATTCTTTCTATTCACTCTGCAGGTTAACATCTAAATAAAACACTCCAGTTAGAAGTTAAGCATTCAGGTTTACATTAAGGTCTGTGCTAAATACTAAAGATATTCAACTTCTCTCACAGTAGTTACACAACACCACAGATATAAAACTTTTAGCAATCCAGAGCAAATTTTGATAAGAAATCTTTTATAGGAGATAGACTTATACTGTAGAATTAACTTCAGCAAAAACTGAAAATGAGGGGAAATACTGCCCCATTGGAAAGAAGTACAACACTCACATATTTGACGTAATTTTTCTGCTTTCAGAAAACTGAATACAGCCCTGAAATTGATCCATTCACTCGGATGCCAAATCCTAAATTCTATAAATCAGATCTACTATTTTTATAGGTTAGAAAAGAAGAATGAGAGTTAGGAGAGTACAAAACAGTGGAACACTATATGCTTCATGATGTTCATAGAGCACAACATCATGTATGTTCAAGTCTTAAACAGGTAAAATTCTTCCTAAAAAGGACTTCCAGCTTGCCTGGCCTGAGATTATCTTTTTCCTAAATCTGTATTTCTGGAATGTATAGATCTATTTAGCATCAAAAATACCTGAAGAAGAACAACACAGATTTGTTTATTTAAAGTCTAAGGTTTATATTTTCATTGTGTTTTTTTTTTCCCAGTTGTTTATCCAGGAAGAAACTACTTTATCTACTTAAAATTACTACAACTAAAACTAGTTCTCAGCTCTTCACACAATACTTTGCAACAGGAAAAAAATCCATGAATGGTGAAAGTGCAGTATTGCTTTTACAAAAACTTTAAAGCTGATCTGCAAAGTATTCTCCTAATCTTTATCACAAACAGTTCCAAACATGTAGTGAGACATGACAGACAAAAGCAAACAGAACGGAAAGGCCAAGATAGTTGAAAGAACGAAAACACTGCAAAGAGAATGATGAAAATCCATACAAAATTCAGTCCTACATATAGTCTGTCTTTTAGTTGTTTTAGAGTTCTAAAAGTACATCTGAAAGGGAGATAAAGAACAATTTTGTAGAGGGAAATTTACAGAATTAAAATAACTTAAGACTTGGGAATTTCCTTTCAGGAGATACGAATCAAACCTGAAATATATAATCAGAAATGGAAAGTAGAAAATGCAAAAGAAAGTAGAGCTTCTGAAAGTCAATAGCAGAACACATATACCAATAGCTGGGTGGATAAATAAACACAACTGAGAAAAAAAAAAATATGAAAAAAGGCATCAGTGTGCCTGCAGGTAGGTCTAGAATTAACACAGTATTCCTTTAGTGAAAGAATTAGTTACCATTCCATCAAAGTTATTAAAGTAAATGGAATTAAATTATGCTCACAAGAGCATTAAGAACCTGTGAAAGATGCAGTAGGGTTCCATAGACAGAACAATTTCTTTAATCTTAAAAGCGTCTAACAGATCTGTGTCTACTGATAATCTACTCTTATCCAACAAAAACTAGTACGTTTCAACTTAAAACCTTTACCTGTGAGGAAACCAGTAACAAATTTTAGGAGTATTACTGAGTTTTACCTCATTGAGAGAAACAACAGAGCTAGAAAGGAGCCTAAACCAGCAAGTATATAGACACTAATCAAGCTTTTGTGTCAAAAGCAAGGAGCATGTTACTATTAAAACTCATCTGGTCCTAAAAAATTATTAAAAGACTTCTTCTTGTAGAAAGTATGCAAGTCAAGAGGAAATGAGAAAAAAAATTACAATAAAGAAGTTGAGTTTTTCTTTTTTTTTTTCCCAGAATTCATCATTATTCAATGTAACTTACATAAGCATTGCCAACTGGAAGCTAATTACATTCAGCTGAACCTTATTCTTCAAAACCCCTTAAGAGGGGAAGCAAGTAGTTAAGGACAGACAAGTGTATTGGGCTGAACAGAGGATATTTTAAATCTTATAGATGTTAACCTACATTGGCTAGGTTTTTTTGGCTTTCTTTCTCCTTCTGAGTATGCTGTTAAAAACACGCTACGCTTATTATTTTCACAATCAAGAAAGAAAAAGTTGTAGTTTTTCCTTTATAGACTGATTTAGCTAGTGACTTCTAATTTGAAATAGAGATGTTAAAGGTAGCCTCCTGTTATAGCAGTTCTAGGCTTCCCCTCTGCTACAGTGCTGCAGTCCAGCCTGGGACTCAGTGTCTTTGCCCATGTTGAAGGACATGACTGCTCCTTTCCTGTGTAGAGGTTCAGCCAACAGTGAAGCTGAGCACACATCCCAGAGATGCAGAGACACATGGACACAGAATGGGTCAGGTTGGAAGGGACCACAGAGGGGTCATCTGTTCCAACATTTCTGCTCAAGCAGTGTCACTCTAGAGCACATTGCATGGAACTGCATCCAGAAGGTTCTTGAATATCTCCAATGAGGAAGACTCCACAACATCTCTGGGCAACCTCTTGCAGTGCACACTCATCACATTCAGGTGGTACTTCCTGTGCATCAGTTTCTGCCCATTGCATCTTGTCCTATTGCTCAGCACAATCAAGAAGAGCCTGGCTCCATCCTCTTGACACCCATCTTCAGATACTTATATACATGGATGAAGTCCCTTCTCAGTCATCTCTTCTCAAGGCTGAAAAGCTCCCTCAGCCTTTCCTCAAAACAGAGATGCTCCAGTCTTTTTAATAATCTTTTTTGTCCTTTGCTGGACCAGGATCTCCATGTCTCTCTTGTACTGAGGAGCCCTGAACTGGATACAATATTCCTCATGTGGCCTCACTAGGACTGAGCATTTCATCGACATTGACCTACTGTCAGTGCTCTTCCTAATGCAGCTCAGGATATCATTGGCTTTCTTGGCCATAAGACTGGCTAATGAACAGCTTGTTGGCCAGCAGGACTCCCAGGTCTTTCACCACAGGCTGTTTTCCAGCAGGTCAGGCTCCACTCTGTACTGCTGCATGGGGTTGTTCTTACCCAGGTGCAGGATCCTGCATTTGCCTTTGTTGAATTTCAGAAGGTTCTTCTCTCACTATCTCTCCAATCCGTCAAGGTCCTTCTGAAGGGGTTGCACAGCTCTCAGGGGTATTTGCCACTCCTCCCACCTTTGTGTTGTCAGCGAATTTGCTGAAAAGACATCTCTCCCTTCATCCCAGTGACTGATGAACAAGTTACACAATACCAGACCCAGTATTGAACCTTGGGGGACAAAAACACATAAACAGGCCACTGGCACCATATGACAACTGTCTTCAGTGAGCCTTTCTGACTGTTGTGGGAAAGCTCTGCTGTATCATGTTTTGAAGCCTTTCTGTCATCAGCTGTGCTGTGTGTTCTGTACTGCATCTCATAATATACTCTGATGCCAAGCAGTAGAAGGGCACATTTTTAGAATCAGTTTATGCAAAAAAATATTGCTTTCCGAGAACTTAGTTTCAGGACAGGGCTATGTTAGAAATAATATAGAAAGATCCAAGGAAGGTGATCTGATGGCTCATATTACCTAGGCTGCATAATTATTTTTCGTATCTGGAAACTATAGCTCACGTGAAATTGGAATGCTGATTTCACAGTTCAGCAATAAAATGAATATGCAAATTCTGGTAATAAAAGTTGCAGTAGAAAATTGCCGCATCCTCTTAGCCTGTTAAAATTTTCTGGAATGGAATGGAAGGCTTAAGTCAATGCAAGTTTGTGGCATACGGATAATATAAAAATGCAATAAATAATGTTTTTCCATTGTTTCTACCTGCCAAAACTTTCTACCAAAAAAAATTTTCTATCAGCTATCCTGGCAGAAGGTCTCACAAGAGATTCCTGCTGGAGTCTTCCTGCCAAAAGATCCTGCTATTGTTATCTATGCAAAACATCGGAATAGAGCTACTTTCCATGAAAACACTACCACCTCCTCTGAACACTATAAAATTAAAGAAAAACTTTGAAAAATCGGGGGTGAGCAAAGAGAGAGAGAACGGGTTACCATAACCAAAAAATCTCTCCCTACCTTCCCCCTCCATTTTTCTCAACTTTTCTATGCTCCTGTCTGCTGCTTACCTGCCACTAGGGACCGAAACTCTGCCAGCCTGGAGAGAACTGAGATCCAGTGTGTCACATGCATGAGTTATATCTTATCCTTCTACCCTTACCATATTTTTGAGGTTCGGAAAGGTACTGACCCGACCCTGCTTGGTCTGAGATGACCTGCAGAACTGCTTGTGAACGAGGAATCCACACCTCCGGCTGCATTCCAGAGGACTAAAGATGCCAAACCCCCCTGCTGCTAGACAAGATAACAACCAAAAAAATAACAGCAGAGACAGAGAATAAAAGGGCAGAAACTACTTCGCTCACCCCCCACCAACTTGGCAAAAGATAGTTTTGGTGGTAAGGTTTTCTTTGCTTCTAAACATAATCTTAGCTTTTTCCAACCTTTTCTTCTCGTTGCATCTCTTAGCCATTAATAAAATCAGGCTTTGGTATCAACAGATAACTTGTGTGAGTTTTAATTTCTAATTTAATTTTAATTTTTTTGAATACTTTCATGGAAAGTATTCGAATCTGAAGTTCTTTCTGCAACATTTAAACTGACTGTAACAAAGCCGCACAAAGAACAGAAGGTTTATCTTAAATTGGTCGGAAAAAGTAAGGATTAACAGCAATAATCATCTATGACACATTTACTATAAGAAATACATAAAAGATTAAAACATAATTGTAGTATTAATTCAGTTATATGATTTTACAGGTTTAAATTAGTTTTATGGAGACTCTTAGTTAAAACTAAGTTTGAGCTTGCTTCAACAGCAGCCAGTTACATCTGAATCATGCAGCCTTTTTACAAAACTGAGGTAAGAGAGGAGCAACTTCACTTGAGGACAGCAGAGCCAGGACTAGGAAAAGTCTTAATTAAATTTCAAATTTTTACTTCATTACCAGAAGCTCTGAATATATTCAATAATACTAACGATGTCCAGAGCCTGCTTACTTGAGGAAGGACAGTGGAGCTGCTTTCACTATTACCTGCAATATCTATCATCATCATAGCAGACAAGAGCAGTATGTGGTTCATCATATTCTCTTCTTGAATAGATAATGAATGTCCATTCTACTTTCTTCCTATGAAAAAGTTGAAAAATGAAGCAGTATAAACATGTTCAAGTTAGCATAGACAATGTGTATTATTTCTGTTGGATGTGCTCATCAGGGGTTAAGAAAAAAAAAAAGGTGGCAGGTTAAATATAGTCTCCTCTGCTAGAATTTTTACATGGGTAATATTGTGGCCTTATAAAATAAAATAGATATTTCTCTCTCCATTCTTGACATAAAAACAATTTTAAGATTCCTTATCTACTCTTACAAGTATTCTTGAGAATACGCAAAACAAAATTCATGATACTTGCCATCAGTGAGTCATTCCTGTGTATTATCAATCAGCAGTTCAGTGTCTTGCATTGTGGCAGTTAATAGCTGTCCATACATGTGGAGTCAGTAAATACAGACACGTAATATGAAACTGCCTATAAATATGTAAATTGTCTCAAGAATGTTTCAGTATAATATTTCCGTTATTGCTCTTGCTGTTGAAATGTACTAGTGTTTCTCAAGGATGTCAAACAGTAATATGGTTTTGTTATATCTGTAAAATTACCTGTTGCTGAAGTTAGGCACCTAGAATTTTAATAACAGAAAACAAATAGTAAAATATTTAAAACTTTCCCAGGTGTCCAAACTAAACAACATATTTCCTAAGTAAGAAGTGGAAAATTTTGTATTAAAAAGTAAAATCCAGGAGATTTTTGAATCTTGATAAGTAGAGAGCATAAAACTGATTCTCTGTGTATTTCACCATGACATTATCCTCTGGTCACTTCAATAAGTCTACCGGCATCCACAAGAAAGTGGAATTCAATAAGAACTCAGGCATATGACATTTCCTTTCTCCCAGTGATACTCCACACTAATTCCCTAGGCTACTGTTTGTGCAATAGACAAACATATTTCTAACAATATTTCAAACCTGTGTGTTTCAGAAAAGAAGGAATTCAACATTCTTTTTCCACCCTTGGGCCACCCATATGAGCACTTCATTATTCCTTCCAATTTGGTTAAATTTACCCACACATAAAAATGCCCACATCAGAAGTGCCTGTGATGTTTTCAAAACAATTTAAGACCCATCTTTGGTGGAGTGGTGGCATTTAAATGGAATAAAAAGCTCCTGTTGCCAAGGTCTGCCTTTTCTTGGTCAATATAAAATAACAGCAGAGGAGCTGCTATGGCAAATCATTTAAACAATCAGGAATAATGACTAAGTAACAATAAGTACATGATAGATGTACAAAAACCAGGAAAAATTACCTGTTTGGTCATATACTAAAACGATCATCAATAGGTATGAAGATTCCTGTAGGAAAAAATATTTTTTATGACCTAAAGAGAGTTTTTATACAGGAAGAAAGGAAGAGTTCAAACATGATGCACTCAATATATGTTGGTGAGATAAGACGGCTGTCCTGTTCCATTCTATTTTTAGAGGAGACCTTAATACTGAACTTCTTAAAGAAAACGATCAGAAAGATAAGAAAACAAGCAACACGAGAATGAGAAAATCTCTCTGTTATGCAAATCTGATTTTTTTTACTGCCTGTTCTTTGCTATACTCCTTTAAAAATGCTTTGATCACTTTATTCTCACAGCCAGAAACATCTTGACTTAGCATCATAGCTGAGTGAATGCATAGAACCACAGATTTTAATAAGGGATTGAAATATTAACTAGTTCTTTACTTTTAGCATAAGACTAATTCTCCATAATCTCCAACTAAATTTAAAAAAAAAAAAAAAGGCATGACAAAACTATTAGCTTGAAAATCCACTACCACTATTTTAAGTAGATCTTTTATGTGCCAAACAGTGAAAATAAAGGAAAAACAAGACAGAAGAATTTCAGCCTACTTTGTTACTGGGCCCTACAAAACACTGCATGGTGAGACTATAGAGAACATGTGGGGTAGATCAATTTTTAGGAGTAGGCATCTACCTTCTCTGTTCTTCAACTCTTTCAAGTTCCTCCAAATCTGATTCCTTCTTAAAGTTTTCTTTTTCATTATGTGATTCCTTTATATCTTGCTGACTTCATGAGTGTGTAAATGGCAGTAATTGCACACAGAGCATAGTGGGTGTCACCCTAATATGAACAAGAGTGTCCTTCGTATTCACAGAATCACAGAATATGCTGAGTTGGAAGGGACCCACAAAGATCATTAAGTCCAATTCTTAGCGTAGCACAGGACCATCCCCAAGAGTCATACTATGTGTTTGTCCAAACACTTCCTGAACTCTGTCAGGCTTGGTGCTGTGACCACTTCCCTGTTCTTCACCCTTTGGGTGAAGAACCTTTTCCTGATATCTAAACTAAACCTCCCCTGACGCAACTTCAGGCCATTCCCTCAAGTCCTGTCACTGGTCACCACAGAGAAAAGATCAGTGCCTGCCCCTCCTCTTCCCCTCACAAGGAAGTTGTAGCCTGTGATGAGGTCTCCCCTCAGTCCCCTTTTCTGCAGGCTGAACAGAACAAATGACCTCAGCTGCTCCTCATATGGCTTTCCCTCAAGGCCTTTCATGATCTTCATTGCCCTCCTTTGGAGACTCTCTAAGAACTTAATATATTCCTTATATTTTGGTAATAAAAACTGCACACAATATTCAAGGTGAAGACCGCACCAGTGCCATGTGGAACAATCTCTGTGGACTCATTGTATCTCTTTCACTAGTTAATTAAAATTATCTGCAGTAAAAAGAGAGGTAAATTTCATTTTGAACTACTTTGGTAAGACAGTATTTTTTAAAAAGTTTTTAGTATTCTGCAGTTGTACTACCACTTCTGAAAAACATGACATTATTTGAGTAACCTCAAGGCTAAACAAAATTTACTCAAGGTCATGGCCTTTAACAAGTTCCCTGGATATCCTCCAAAAGTTATTGAATATATTGAAATGTATGCCTTACCTACAAACATAAATGCTTTATTATAAAGTAGAATTTATGTTCTTAAATTGTAAGGAAGGAAATTAAGATCATCTTACAATTTTTGCAGTGAAGAATTCAGTTTTTAAAATTATGCCATATTTTCTGTGATATTTAAGATCAAAAAAAAAGCAGACATGCACGTGGGAGTACCAATAATCTTTTTTAATGAGGGCATGATGGCTGAATTGAAAAAAAAATAGATCTCTACAACTAAAACAGGAATTTTAACTTGTATTTTTATAAATATTTGAAAGAAGAAAACTTTTGCTATAAAGTAAAATACTGTTCGGTGAGACATATTAATCTGTATAATGCATCATGAAATGCAGCAGGGATTTCATGGCTTATACTTCATAAATACTTTGTTGAGTTCTTGAAATGTCAAAATATTAATTAAAGTGAATGTCTAGAACTAAATTCCGTCTTGACATGTAAATACTTTCTGGAAAACCTATTTATATTTTCAACACTCCTGAAGTCTCAGGAAAATTCCTAGATGTCATTTCTAGCTATTAGATAGTAAACAGACAATAAATTTATAATTCTAAGGGTTGGTTTTCTGTCTGTTAATACTTCCCGTGTTAACAAGCATCAAAAGTTTGGAATATCAGTCAGCACAATAGAGAGGATCAAATGGAAATTAGATTACTGAATATATACAAGTTACTTATTAGTAATATTAAATATAATGAGTGGTCACATCTGACCTCTTCAGAATTATATTGAATGAAAATATACATTAATACTTCTGTGCTGTATGTCCCAAGCAGCCTGGTTTTTATTTTCCTTCGAGAAAAATATGTTTTATTTTCCCTCTTTATATTTAGTTTTCATTTGCTGGTATCTTTTGCTACTAACTATTAGCAGTAAATGAAGTATAGCTTCTTAAACATATACCATAAAACATTATATTCCACTTTACTATCAAATGCCCCAAACAGAATATTTCAGCTCATAACCTTAAAACATGTAATACTGCCTGATACAGTTATATTCTGCTACCAGCATGGACAGGACAAATTATCATAATCACTTCTTCCTCCAGAGTGCTGACCCTGTCCTAAAAATCAAATTTCTGAAAATTATCATCTTCACTAAGATATATCATTAAAATAAAAAATGTAGATATACTTCCTTCAGTTTATTAAGTTATAAAGTTGTATTTAAAATAATGCCTATATTAGGTTTTATCAATGCCAGGATTAGAAAAGATCACCATCACTTATTGTATATTCTTTCCAGATGGGTTGCAGGCTAATTATAAGATTTTTCAGTAGGTTTTCTGTCTGAGGAGGTAATGTCATTACCTCTTGTGTGATAAATGTAACTAAAATCAAGAGAAAGGGAAAAGAAATAAAGGATCAGGGAAAATGGGAATTCTGTTTATGTCTAATTCTGCAGGCAATAGATATTGAGGATATGAGGTTTATAAGCCCCAGAAGAATTATTTTTTTTTATTTTTGTCTTTTAATTTCCCTGAATTTTTGATCTAACATGTCAGAAGAATCATGGAAGACTTTGAATGGAGAGATGATTATTAGAGTGATGCGGATGGGAGATTCTTATTGTGGACAGTTTTGGTCACTGCAATATGAGAAAGATATTCAGTTATTAGAGAGTGTCCAAAGGAGGGCAACAAAGGTGAAGGTCCTTGAGGGGAAGCCGTATGAAGAGCAGCTGAGGTCACTTGGTCTGTTCAGCCTGGAGACTGAGGGGGGATCTCATTGCAGTTACAACTTCCTTGTGAGGGGAAGAGGAAGGGCAGGCACTGATCTGTGGTGTCCAGTGACAGGATCCAATAGAATGGCCTGAAGCTGTGTCAGGAGAGGTTTATGTTGGATATTAGAAAAAGGTTCTTCTCACAGAGGGTGGCTGGACACTGGAACAGACTCCCCAGGGCAGTGGTCACAGCACCAAGCCTGTCTGAGTTCAAGAAGCATTTGGATGATACTCTCAGGTATGTGGTGTAACTCTTGGGGAGTGTCTTGTGCAGGGCCAGGAGATGGACTCAGTGACCCTTGTGGGTCCTTTCTAGCTTGGCATATTCTATGACTTTGAGATTCTAACAAAATGGTAACAATAATGACTACCTCAACACTGTTTTTAAGACTTGTGAAACCAAAAAACAACACAAAACAAAGCAAAGCAAAAAAAAAAACCCAATCAAATTTAAAAAAAACCCAACAAACCAAACCAAAACACCCTCAGGTTTTCCTCTTTGAGAGGAAAAAACAAGAAGCAAAGCTCTTTCCTTTGCAGATTCCATTGCTAAGTGCCCAGGTTTCATGCTGTTAAATTTACCTGCACTACAGATAGCTTTAGGTTGGACAGAGCTCATAGATGAGATCTGTCAAATAATATGCACAGAAGAATGTAAAAACCTTTATTTGTGTTTATTTGTGTACTACAGTGTTTACTGATTTGTCTAAAGATCATAGAAAACCAACAAACAAATAAAACAGGCAAAAAACAAACCCAAAGAAACCTAAATTAGGAGCCATAGATATTATAATCTCTATTTTCCACTGCAATTTTCTATGTGACTTACTTTTTTAAGAGCTTCTTGTTTATTTCAGTGATCACTTTCTAAACCAGATGAAGAACAGAGTTCAGATTTCTCTGACATTTAGAATGTTAACTCTCCTCATGTATGTTTATTTGTTAAATGACTCTTCTTTGTTTTAAACTCTCAGAGAAAAACTGCTTCCTCAAATAAATGCTGTCTAGATCTTCTTTTTGGAAAGTATTTGGAACTCTTAAAGATATTATCAATATTTTCTATATTTTTCATATTACTTTTAGCAATATTCCTGATGAAGCATGTTTTCACTTGGTCTCTCATAAGCAAGGTGACACCTTAATACTAAACAATACTTTATGTAAGGAGAAGATTTTCTTACTTCCCTTTCCCAGAATATTCTTAGTTGGAAGGGACCCACAAGGATTCTTGACCAACTCTTAAGAGAATGATCTGTACAGGGATCAAGCACATGGCTTTGGCATTATTAGCACCATAATCTAAGCAACTGAGCTAATCTCTGACTCACTTCTTTTATTTTTCCTTTCCTCTTTTCCTTTCTTCTTATCCTTTCTTTTCTTTTCTTGTTCTAAATCACATTAGCAGTTATGTGTACTGAATTGTTTCTGTTTTATGTGAAATTGTTTGGCGCTTTTTTTTTTTTTTGATAATACTAGGCTGTTCACAGTACAGGAAAGCTGTTGGAGAGCCAATACACAAAGAGTGTGCATGTGATTATCATATTAGGTGTGCTAAAAGAGGAGTTTTGCATTGGCAAGCAGTGAAATGTGCTGACATTAAATTACATTCCTGGACTTGCACCAACACCTGGAAAGAATGTCAACCCTGGCACACACTGTCATGATTCAAGTGAGGGTCAGACCAGGTTTCAGTTACCCTTGCGAGGTGAATGTAAGTTTGGCATGTTCTGCAGTTCTTCCTAGAGCAGCTCCTGCGAGAGTTCTCTCTTACCTACTTTCGTTTTCCTCTTTTCTTGCTTACAGGTAGCCTGCACGGACCTATCTCCTGTGCTATCACACTTAGCAGGGTTAATAGAAAAATACACACGCACAAAATCAAACAACTCCACTACCACACCCCCACTTTTCATATTTAAAAAGGAAGGGAACAGGAACGATCATGCCATAATAATTCCCTTGATGAGGCCAGTTAATACTTTGTCCAGAATCTGTGTCTATGAGTCACTGAAGTGAGTCTTCACAATAAAAAAGAAAACAGGCAGACAAAGTATGTGCTTGAAGGGTATCTTTCTGATAGACAATTTTTTTTTCTCATTTTTGAGAGCACATGAAGGATAAGGATAGTCAGAATGTTTGTTTTACTGGAATTTCCTAAAGAATGGCCCAGATAGGAAAATGGTCATTGAATATTTGAACTATTCAAATAAGTTTCAGGAATGACCTTTCAAACTTGTAAATGACTGAAATTGTTGGTGAAATTTATTCCTTGTTATTATTAATAAAGTGTTATTTACAGCTCCATGAATAGATGAGTACAAGAGGAAAAAGCCCTAAGGACAGATTCTAGGCACATGTGAATTAATATATTTCTGTTGTCCTTAATGAGATTGGACTAATTTACACCAGTTGAGGATCTGTTGCAATAACATGAAGTGACAAATTTACATTTACAGTTTAATAAAGTTAATACTGCTTCAGATTTAAATTTTCTTCTTGTACACTAGTATGCTTCCTATCTTCTGTAGGAGAGAATTTTTTATTCTAATTTTCAGGCTTTTTCAATCCCAGAACATTTCTTACAATAAATATATTTTTAGAATGATATTGAAACTGAGGGGCTTAATTAAATTACATGATCATGTGCTAAGTCATTGTCTTTTTCCTTTAGGGTAGTGGTATTTTCATAATTATTTTGCACTAGAAGCTGTGAAAGTGCATATATTTTAAAGACTGACTTTTGTAAGTTAAATTCTTCATATCTAGGAGAAAGGCAATAAGCTGCTAAAGTATAAATCATTAATTTGGTTGATATTTTTGTGTCTACAGAGGCAAGATAATCTCTTTTCTATTGTTTTACAAATCGCTGTGGACAGACTGCCTATGCTTTGGACAGTAGAGTGTTGCACATGAGATTTTTGACGAAGAAGAAAAGCTAATGGATGTATTTTAACAATGGACAGACATAGAAAGAACAGACAATAACACTCTGAATAACGATGCAGTCTTACCCTTACATTTGAAAACAGAAACCTAGACTAGCATTTTTATGTAGATTCGTAGATTTAGTTTCCTGCCACACCTATTTCCTAAGTGAGCCTGAAGTCACAACAGTAGTTTTAATGTTGGAGGAGAATGTGAAACGCTAAACTTATTTTATACTCCAAGGTTACCAAATAGAGCTATAATGTTTACAGCACTTTGTGTAAATTAGTGTTTCTTGCCTGTGGCTTTCAATGATTACACTAGTTTGGAGAACAACTGAAGTGTGATCTATTTTTGAAAATTTTAGTAACATATTTAAGATACAGAATATATGTCTTACATTTTACTGAGTACACCAATTCAAAAATAATGGCTTATAAACATTTTACCAGTGTAAGTAACAAAATATTTAATGAAAAGTAATTGTTGTGTTGTGCAGTTAAAAACATTGCATAACTCTTCCTCAAGTTGTATTACATACCCTTATACAAAAACCAGAGAAACTGAAATTTGTAAGACACTTCGCATTCCTATGCATCTTCTCTTTTAAAATCTTTGTTCAAACTGCATGCTGTGCAGTTCCTCCAGTGTCTCTATACTCTCAGAACAATGAACAGTATAAATATATAGATCAGTAAGGGGGCAGACTGCTCTCCAGAGAGCAATTAATGATTAGTCTCTACGATTTAAATGTAAAATAAAAGCCATGTGTCCCAAATGATGGCTAAATTCTGCTCCATCGTTTCCCAGAGGACATGATAGCAAAACACAATTTACCAGAAGAAAAGAGTCTTATTTTGAAAAGCTTTACATTTAAAGGCATCGCATGTGAAGTCCTATGCATACTTTCTTTTCAGAAAATTCTGTAGTTCTACACATTTTATTAAAAACAACAGACAAGTTTCCATTTGTATCTGTTTTTAATCTTTCCTATCACGGCTGAGGGGGTCCGCTCTCCCTCTCCCCCGTCCCTTCCACGTGGTCAGGTGGCCGGGCCACAGGGTCCTCCCAAGGTCTCAGTAAGGAGAACACATACACGCCGAGAACAGGAAGCAGAAAGAGAGATTTATTCACCTGGCCAGGTCATTTATAGACCTCACAGCCAGGGTAAAAGGGGAGGGATACAGAGGAACCAATCAGAAGGGGTTTCACACAACCTGATGGAGGCTTGCATACTAATTAGGAAAGTAAGAGGTGGCTTTCTAGGGGCCTGGGAGAAAGGGGAACACAGCAATAAACCTCATGTTATAATACAGTTTTACAAAATGCTTTGATTGATTTCTTCATCTTCTGTAGTAGCCCATCTCTTGCAGGATCTGTTCCACTCTTGGTATTGTGAGTCTAGTCCTACGCTTTCCATTTCCTTTTTTTGCATCAATATTTTATGGATTTACAGATAGTCTTCTTCAATGTAATCACCACCTTATTCATCCCACTACAGTTATGGTCACAGTAACTCTGTTTCTTGACACTAGTTGTAATTTATAGGTCAACTTCTATTTCTCCTGGTCTGTTTGCTATTTTACCTTTCTCTACCTTCTTCTCCTCCTTTATCCCTCCATCTGCCCCTCCTTTGCTGCTGAACTCTTGTCTTCACCACCTTGGCTCTATTGAACATCTGAGTATCTATAGAATGGCACTCATCAGTGAGGGCACAGCCAGGACTGAGATCACTCACGGCACTTGGCTTGTCCATCTTGAAAGACAGTCTGGTTCCTGTTGCTGCCTACCACTGAAATTATTAATATTTTAATTTTTTAAAAAATATCTTAAGATTCCAGTTTAAAAATTATCAATACTAATGAAGAAGTAGGAACACTTTTAGAAGATGAGCAAATGAGTCTTGTAGAGTTGTATGTTCTGGTATTTGCATATTTTGTGTTGAAAGAAAAGATCCAGCCTAAATTATGCTATCCAGGCAGAAATTTTTATATATTTTCTTGAAGTTGAGCTCCAGTGTAAAGTTAATATTAAAATGGTGTCTGTCTCATGAAATGACATATTCAGCTTTAAGAAGGTGAATTTTTTTACCAGTCTCTAGGAAATTTTCCATTATAAGATCTGATCTTCCATCTTGATGCCGAAAAGCATCAGAAAGAAACTGCTCAGAAATAATGTGCAAGGTATTGTTTATTACAACATTCAGAGCTAGCCAGCTCACGCTGGACACATTAGCTCAACTAAAACAGTGCAAAACAAATAATTTATGCACTTCAGGTACACAGTTTCTTCATCTAACATACATATTCATAATTAGGTGGAGTTGGTCATAATTAGGTCATAATTAGATGAAGCTTGGGCAGAGTTTTTGAGAATCTTCTTTTGGCTCAACTTTTAGGTGATCTCCTCTTCTTACTTCATCCCCTGGGGGTCATTTCAATGCTCTTCATGGGCCTGATCTTTTCAGCTTTCTTTGTTAAGTGACTCAATTTCCTCAAGTGTACAAAGCCCTAGCTCTGGGCCTGCTTTATGGCCTTGTACTCTATTGTGTTTTACTCCTACCATTCTTTCTATAAGGAACAGACTCTGGTCTACTAAGCAGGACAGAACTGGACATTGACCAGTTTTTCTTATGATGTTCCAGGAAAACTGGCAGAACCAACATTAGGCACTTCTTTCTCCTATCTGAGAGGCAAGGTGTCAACTCCTTTTTTGCCTTTCTCTGTTATCAATCTCAATCAGGTATTTGAGATAACTTTAAAAGGAATCTGCATTTTAAATAGAAAGGTACACCTTAAGTCATATTTACTGCGAAAGATAATGCAAGTTATTTATGTGTGCTGGTTTTGTCTGGGATAGGATTAATTTTTTTCATAGTCACTGGTAAGGGGGTATGCTTGGGATTTGTGCTGAGAACCGTGTTGATAACTGTTTTAGCTATTGTTGAGCAGTGCTTACATAGTGTCAAGGCTTTTTCTGCCCCTCACACCATTTCACTAGTGACTAGGCTGGAGATGCCCAAGAAGCTGGGACTTCAATTGACCCAAGGGATATCCCATACCATATGATGCCATGCTTAGCGTATAAATCTTGGGAAGAAGGAAGGGAGGGATGTTCTGAGTGAAGGCATTTGTCTTCTCATCCCTGTCACTTGTGGTGGAACCTTTCTTTCCTGGGGCTGACTGAACACCTGCCTGCCCATGGAAAGTGATGAATGACTTTATCTCCACCCATGAGTTTGCTCACTTTTATTCTTTGGATTCTTTCCCCCATTCTACTTTGGGGGAGTGAGTGAGTGGCTGCGTGGAGCTTAGTTGCCATCTGGTGCTAAAACATGACATCTGTGAGTAAGGTATATATATTGATAATGATAAAATCTATGTCAAGAAACAGTTTATAGAAGAGTCTATTCTGATAAAAGAAAAGTTATTTTCAAAAGTAAAACTGCCAGTGTTCATTTGGAAGAAACTTGTAGCTTTATTTTAGGTGTCCGGATCACTGACAATTATATAACTAATGAGTGGACTACAGATGCTCAGTGTTTATATTTTCTGATCAAGATCCAATTAAAAGCTTACCATCTGCCATAATGCTTTGCCTCCATACTTCTTTCAATACAAGTGACATACATTAGCATTCAAGCTTTAGCCTGCATTACAGTCGTTGTTGTCAAGTTGTCCAAACATTCCTTTACTGGGAATGTAAGAAAAATTCCAAGAGTTTGTTTGTCTGGTTGTTCTAGTTCAGCAGGAGGGACCAGTTATCACTGTGCGGGGGTGATTAAAGCTGTGTATTCTACACCCTCTATTCATTCCCCAAGAACAATGGACCATTTGCAGTAGCTGCCCACGAAGTTGTTAGCACCTTCACACCCGGTCTGAGGGGGTGTGGCTGCTAATGGGCCATCAACGGTTCACCAATACCCCATGACTCACAGAGTTAATCACCCATTGTGTGAGTCCCCGCCCTGGGGGAGGGACTGGGTGCTCCCTGAGGGTACATAAACGGGGCTCAGAAGACCTTGAGGACCTCTCGTTGGATCCAAAGGAGCAGCAGGACCTCAACAGGAGGAAACCACTACTCTCGATCTGACCGTGACCGACACTCCTGACCAGACCACAGCCATCATCTGCACCAACAGGTCAGAGATCCCAGCCAGCCGGGCGTGACAGCGCCACCTGCTGTCCGTGGATATAGTTGCATTTCCCTTTTTGGGAGTAGCCAAGAGGACCTTTTAGACTGTTTTGCCTTGTCATTTTGGGGTGGAGGGGTTTGTTGCAGACTGTTGTTGTAGATATATATATATATATGTGTGTGTTGTGGTTAAGAACTGTTATTTTTTTTTTTTTAATTAAAATTCTGTTCTCTAAATTTAAAGGAGAGGGATTATTTATTGGTCAACATAGATATCTTAGTTCTCCTTTGAACTAAGATACTGGTTGATTTTCGGTCTGTTTGTTTGGGATTTTTTGTTTGATTGGTTGTTTTTTGTTTCTTTTTCTATATCCAGAAGTTCATAGATTCTTTGGAAAAAATGTTTTGAAATACAGTACAGGTATTATCAAGTAGCATTGATAATCACATTATAGGTTTAGAAGATTTTTAAGGCCAAAGAGAATTTTATAGGAAAATACTCATTGGAGAAGATTTCAGAAAAGAATCATAAAGGAAACGTCTTTGGACACAGAAAATTATTGTAAATATCTTAATCCAAATTGAATACCTAGAGATATAGAAAAACTTGATATTTATTTTCTGTAAATAAATTTTAAAAGTTGGAACATTCATGCTTTTTTCTACAAAATATTTTTGTCTGAAATCAAGATATCAACTTCTATTAGTTCACTGGAGTAAGAACTATATTCTTTTCATAAAGTCAAAGACAATATTCATGGGACTGGCAGATACCTCAGAGGATCACTAAGTGCTCAGAACCCTCTGGGAAAGCCACTAGAATGAATCAGCTCCTTTGGCATCCAGATATGGTCACCCACAGAAAATTGAAATCAGTTATATGTGATACTCCCCAGTGAGCACGATCCCTCTCTAATGTAAACTTAACGATAATGTCTGAGATTTCACTGAATGTGATGGGTGTTACACTGTGGTTCCCGCGCAGACTGGAGATTCATAAATTTTAACACCTAGAATGAGTGCGTATCTCCAGGTATTTCCTTAAGTAAACCTGAAAAGAATGCGTTAGTTATCCTTCTATGCTAGTCAACAAATTGTAATACTCTTCACAATCTAACAGCTACTTGTAAGTGCAGAAAAGGCTTGAATTATACTTTTATTGGGAAATAGTTTGGAAATTTGTTCCTCCATACTCCCATGTTTTTTACCTCAAAGAAGAGAGAGGTAGTTCAATATAAACCAAAGCCATAACTGCAAGAGCATTGAATTGTAAAAGTTAACTCTTAAGAATAGAGTGTGTTCCTAGAATAGTACTTAAATATTGCAATTTGTAGTTGAAAAACACAGAAAGACCATCATGAATGGAATGAATGAGAAATAAGTATCCAGTCTGAATCTGAAAATGTGTCCATTTATTAGCATTACTAAACATACCAAGGCATTTAAATGTTTCAGGAGAAAATATACTAATACAGAGGTATGGCTTCATAAAAAAAAAAGAGCTCTGAAAGCTGAAGGGCTCAGGTTTACAACACACATTATTTAGGCTCCTGGATCATGGAGTAGAATCCCGAACCTGTTATTAGCAGTGTTGTTTTTAAAAGCAGAGTATTAGTATTAGACATCCTGAAGAAGATCCTAAACAGTTTCCTGAGAAAAGAATTACTGCAGGAACCTTTCTTCCTTAAGTATGGGGTAGTGGCACTGCTCATGAATATTGCTCATGGTACTTTGGTTGGCCTGAGCATCCTCCAATGGTCAGTTACCTGGTCTGATAAAAAGCAGTGCCAACTAGACAACGGCTTTAGTCCTAAGACTGTCATCACAGGCAAATTTACTATAAAAAGTCATGTCCTATGACAAAAAAATATGAAGCAATGACTTAACAAATATTTCTTTACAATAAGTATAGAGAACACTGCATGAAAAGAATTGTTTAGATGTAAAAATCATTGAGAAGAAAAATATGAAGGTATAGCTTCATAAATATTCTTCGTCTCTTGTGGATCTTCTGACATGCTGAGAAACATTGATATATCATGCAATCATGCACACATATATATATATATACAGTTCTTTTCTCCATCCCTCAGCACCTGATTTCCATAAAAGTGTAATGACACCGAATTTTTCTGAGAGCAATTCACTGGACTGACATCTGAAATTCTGGGGATTTTACTCTGTTAAAAATTTTAATTCTGATTCTGGCTTAGAAAGTAAAGAAGGAAGCAGACTTTTTAAAGTGTACTTTGTAAACACTTTAACACTGGTATTGCAGAAATAGTCTAGAAGGTTATTTTTAATGTTTAGCTATTCAGGACAACAGGGCATGCTTCTTTTCCCCTGAAGGTAGCAAGCACAATGTAACTCCATTTTTTTTTAATAAACCCAAATTATAATTTTATAATTATTCAGATTAAGATCAAAGCTTGGCATGGAGTAATTTTTCTATGTGTCCTTTATTAAGTTTGATGGCAAAGTTTTTTTTGCCTTCCTGAAGCCTTAAGTAATATTCAGGCTGACATATGCTTTCCCTCAGTGTTTTGCCTGTAACAGAAATGTATAGTATTCCCCAGCCTTGGCAGTTTAATTGACAGAAATCCCTTTTCTTAGTCTGTATTGCTGTAGTTTTATTTACCCGAAATACAAATCTTTATCTGGTGTAATTCATGCAACCTTTTCAGTATGCTGTTAAGATATCCTATTAGTATAATTCACTACAGCTGCAAACATTAAGGAGGATTAATTCTCAGCATAATCTCCAATGTCTGTGATGTACATGACACACTAAGTTATGAACTTGTTTTTATACTGTTATTTGTGTATTTTTATAGTGAACCTGCTTATGTATTTTAGACATTTTGGATTCAGTTGGAATAAATTTACCCTGTTCTATAAAAAACTTCTCTGAGCACTAAAATATAACTAAATTTTGTATGCAGAAAGATTTCATGTTCTGTAAAAAAAAATGCTAGATACACAGATTTTTCCTTGTTAATTTAAAGAGCGATGATATTGAACTAGGAATGTTCATATTGCCTAGTTTTTGTTCACATGGTATTGTGCTGTCCAACTTAAGCTTGATTTTTACTTTTCACTTTTAGTGAATAAAATAGAAAGTACTCTGTGCAAGAGAATAGATAGAGTACACTGTTGAAAGCATAGAAGAGAGACAAAAATTGCTACAATATATTTTCAGTAAGTAGCCTTTTTCTTAATGTTCAGGGCTCGAGTAGCATAATGGATCTTTAATCCCTATATTTGACAAAGAATTCCCTAATGGCAAAAGAGCAGCCAATAATTGTCTCTGGCTCTGCCCTGTAATAAAATAGTCTTCTCCTCTGGAGAAGTACCATACCACACAACTGTTACAGATCTTAGTCTAAAAATGTTTTATTGAACTCCCAATTTCTGGTCCTCCCTTCTTGCAAGTCCATCTATTTTATTTAGTTGTTCATCTTTTATTTAACCACTTCCTATTACAAATATAAAATATTTTCACAAACAGATATATAAAATATATAATTACTTGTGTGCACACAATATACACATATGATACTAGGAGATAAACATTAGGTCTACTATCTGTATGCCTTACCATTGTACTATGAAGCTAGGCACTCACTAACAGAAAGCATCTTATATTATTTTAATGTACAAAGCATCATTTTCTTCTATCAGTTTTCTTTCATATTTGAAATATAGATGTTGTCATTATAATTTCCTAATCCATATATCTACCTTTGTTGTTACTCCAGTGATTTTATGCCCTACATCTTATGATCTGGCCCATATGAACAATCATCTTTATGTACCATGCTTTTCTCAGTCATTCAGCTTTATATCATATTGTTATTCCGTTTCATTTTGTCAAATTTGCAGGAGTTTACAGAAAGTTAAATTTTCTTATGTATTGTTCCTATAACTATCTTAACTTCTAATAGGTTGACATTTTTTTATTGGTTTTGAACCAAAACCAATTTTAGTCACTGTATTTTGATTTTACCAGGATAATATTTTATACTGTACCTTCTGCATTTAATGAGTATGTGTGTTAAAATTAAAAAGTGTTTTGTCATAATTAGAAGCTATTGTCTCTGCCAGCAGTGGGAAGTCTGAGTACTAGGAAAATAAAGAAATTAATGAAAAAAAAACCAAAAAAACAACCAGCAAACAACCACTTAGAAGAGAAGGATGAGCTGGACACTAAAAAAAATACATAGCTCATCACTATACAGAAATGGGACAAAAATTAATTTTCTAATTAGAAGTCAGAAGACATTGCTTGAAGGAATTATCCTCAAAAGTACCATTGCATAATTATGATTAGATTCTAAGAAGTACTGAACTTGAATTTTGTGACACTTGATGATTAACACCTTTGAAAATTCCATTTATCATTTATCACTACTGGGATGAAAAAGCAGTCTGCAGTGGCCATGAGATATTGCCATGTACCTAGAATACTTCGAAACCACAAAAACCTGTTTCCTTTATCTGCACATGTTGGGTGTAATCTACAGGAAAGCAAGGGGATTATCCATGAGGAAACACAGTTTACATCTTTTTCTCTGTAAATCTGCACATATGAAGTACAACTAAAACATCATTTTCATTTCTGAAAACAGTGATTTGGATTATTTGTATCAAGGGTGTAGGTACTTATTGATGTAATCACTAATACAATGGCACATTTTCCCTTTTTTTACACTTCAATCTTTTCATTTCATATAGAGATTACTGTAGGAACTTCTGACCTTTGTGTGTATCCCTAATTCTTAATTCATCACTATTTAATATCTCTAACTTGAAAAGTGAAAAATAAACACCTATTTTAATATTGTAAACTATAGACTTTTAATCAAAACAGCACTTAATCACAGATACTAAAAATGGATATGGCATTTATTACAATCATTAATAACATCTCAAATTCTTCACATCAACTTAAATATGCTGAATATTCTGGCTTCAAGTGTGCCATTAAATATGCATCTTCCAACCTTAAAAAAAAGGACATTTCAAAGGGAAAAAGTGTTGTCTCAATCTTTTTCAATTTCTGTGTTATATTAGATGTCAGAAATTACTTAGGAAATGATAGCCTCTGGATAAAGGAGAACATATACAAACTGTTTCACTTTACATCTCAATAGTCTAAGTTGACTGTATTAATCAAGGAGGCAGTCATCATGGTAGTCAAATAGACACCTTCTAGCTGACTTTGCAGATTTTTGTTACTAATGGACTTAAGGGTTTCTAAAATGATGCTAATCCCCACGAAGAGCAGTGCAGGTTGCACTGTGCAGCATTGCAAGCCTCCATCCCAGGTTGCTATGTCAGGGGAAAAGAAAAACAACATCTCAAATTAACCTCTAGGTTTTACTACAGGCAGGAAATATCCATTTGCATTCTTTATGTCATCACTCCTAGAATCAGTACACGTTTCCAGTTTATTTCTATTCCATCTCAGAAAACAACACCGTAGCAAAGTAAGAAAATATGGACCACTTTTCTACATTACAGAATAAATGAATGGCATAAAATTAAGATTTCAAGACTGTTCAGTGGCCCTCCATGTATATGCTGTTTATATGATGAATTTTGCACATCCTTTGTTGCCAAATATATGCTCTAAGTACCCTAAATTTTGGGAGGCTGTCTGGAATTTGCATTATGCCTGGAATTTTTGTTAAAAGAATGTTGTTTCCCCAGGCATTCTTATATATATATATCCATTTTCCATTTCTTTGCCATCTAAAAAATACCTAAACTGGATAGTTTCAAAATTTTTTTCTATATTTCTGTTTGCATTGCCTGTTAAAATTTCCTTCCTTTTTTTCATGTGTCATATTTCTCTGTTTCCATTCTGACTTTCTTTGACTTTGTAATTCTCTTTTATACACCTGTTACTATTGGCTATTTTCCTCTTCCTTATGTTTGTCTCTATTCTTAGCTTCTTATTTTTTATTCTTATTGTCCCTATACATTCTGCTGCCTTTTTTTTTCATAGATATACTTCTCTGTCTTCCCTTTTGGCATTTTTTTTTATTCTAACAGCAATAAAACAATGCCATACTTTGTTATATTTCACATACAATAAAAATACCTTAAAAACTTATTGCTTTCAAAAGAATGGTGGGCCTATTGTCAATATTATAAAATTTCCAAAAAGTTACTGGTCAAGGAAAATTATTACCATAATCTAAGATACTCTGTACTTTAGTACTTTTTGTATCCCTTCACTGTCATTGCTGCCAGGAAAACTAATTAAACCAAATAAACTCTAAAGGTTAATATATACTCACAGTTTAACTAGCAAATTTATGAGCTAGCCCGGAAACTTGGATAACACCTTAAAATATTGAAAGGTGGAAAACAAGCCAGAATTTACTGTCCATGTCAGTCTGCTTCATAGATGTAGTGACTTATGCTAAGATACAGCTATGTGAATAGTTAGATTTCTTTATTAGGTTGTCTGTTTTGGCAGGTTTTCTGAAGGACTATTTAATCTCTTTTCCTTAGCAGATGATGTGATACTTTCATTACGAAACCAAGTTTAAAAAATTTTTTTAGACTTTTGCATTTTTTTCTGGACCTTCTCTCAACTGCTTTGTTTTTGTTGACTAGAACCAAAGAGCAACAGGTTGTAATATTTCTTTGTTTTATTTTTAGTTTGTTTTGTTTTGTTTTTTTTTATTTTTGGAGATCAGTGATGTTCTTTACAAAACCCTAACTCATGAGTAGGTGTGTGTCTTCTGTGTCTATGAAAACTGAGCTCCATTAGGATCAGCTTGACCTCAGAGAAGCCAAAATTATACTCAGGTACTTTGAAGAATATCACTTATGTTGTCACTGCTTCTCAATGTATGTTTTTCATACATCTGCATTGCATTACTATAATATCTTCTAAGAAAAAAAGCCTTAAAACATCATCAATTCAATTAAAATAACCTGGGTTAGATTGAGAAATAAATCAGATTCAAAGCCTTGCAGGCATTTCTAAATTGATTTTAAATCTTCATGTATAAACTTTGTTTATATTACAGTCAAGTACCGGATCACTTATAATTTTTTTTTGTCCACTCATTTAGGTGCAGTTTTTGCATGATCTTAGTCATAGTCACAGAGGGGAAAGACAAAAATTGTTTATTTTGAACCATGTGGACAGTTCTACAGAACCAATTGAAGAAATTGATGCATTAATGTAGATAGATGTTTATTGTTGTCAGGTTGAGGTCCTGATCATGGTATGATAGGTTTCTCGGTGCATTTTGTCTCAATATGTTCAAGTTAAATAACAGATATATACTTTTTAGTTGTCTAAAGTTGTTATTTAACAAAATGTCCAAATATTATGATTTATCCAGGATTTAATCCTTGTGTGAATAGATGAAGACCGCATGAATAATTATCAGAGCTGAGACTCAATTCAACAGTATTTAAACCATGGATTTATCTCCCTCTGGAAAGAAATTACTGTTTGAAGCACCTAGAGTAATTTCCTTGCAATGGTACATCAGTTCTGACCTTTTTCCTATATCCATTTCCAGATTATTTGAGGGCATGTATGTCTCCTTCAGGACATATCATAGTTTCCTCTGTTAGCTACAAATTCAGTAGATATCAGCCTGTATTCAAAGCTTGAAGTATTACATTTCTTCTTTCCAACTTTTACAGAATTTTGAACTCTACGCAGGGAAACTCACTTCGTAAGAAGTGAAATCAACAAGCAAGCAAAGAATGGTACTACTTTCCATTTGAAATACTGAAACAACAGGTTATGTCACTACAAAATATAGTATCATTTTGTAGAAACAAGGGTCTGGTTCTAGTACATCCATTTACATATAAAGAAACTAAGATCTTCTATGATTTCTGTAGAGCTCAGTGTTTCTTCACCTATGCAGTTTCACCACTACAGCTCATGGTTGCATTTTTCTAACTTATATACTCTGGTGCATGAATGCGTCTAGTCAATTGACTTTCCTACTCTTCAATCACAGCCACACCACCTGAAGTCAAAACTTCCATTCCTCAAGAAGCTGTCTCAGCAGTGAAGCTAGATCAGACCTGGAGAAGAGATGGAAAAAAGGAACACATTTTATCTCACTTAGTAAATTACTCTTGCTGAAAAATTCATGGATTCAGAGAGAGACAGATTATGTAATTTCAAGGCAAGTGATTTTTTCTGTGAAGGAAGGCAGTAACAGACATTTTCCTTATTTTTTTTTCTACTTTACTTCCAGTGCTTACTTACTGTAAAATTCTCAACCAGTTTCAGAAGCAGAACCCAGAAACCTCTCACCTTGGCTGAGCATCGCTGACTCCAGAGCACAATCTCCTGCCCTGCTGGCACCAATACAGCCTTTTTGCTCAGCTGCACAACAGAAAGTGCTTCCAGACTGGCTCTTTCTGAACAGAGGGGAGGGAGGGAATGCTGATTAACAGTCACTATAATTAATTTACTCAAAAATTTAATCTGAAGTAGAGAAGTTTTTAGAAACAATTATATTGGCAAAGCGCTCTAGTGGAGATACAGTTTGAACAGGTAGTATCTTTTTAACCTTGATCTGTTATTGTTACCAAAAAACATCAGAAGGATTCATCAGCTTTATTTGTATTAGCATGGATGGAATTTTCTTTCCACTTTTGTAGCTGTGCATCTTTAACAGCAAATTTTGACATGAATACTTTAATGAATTCAGGTTTTAGACAGAAATTACAAATGTATACGGTCATACACAAGTGGGAGAGACGAAAAAGAGGGAAGCTGGCGGAAGAAAGCTTGCTTCCTCAAATAAACAGAATAGTTTATATTTTTATTCTACTGTAAACTGATCTACCAAAAAGAGATTTTTACTACCAGAGCTCTCAAATTTTCCAATTAAATATAAAAGAGGGTTTAAGCCTGAAGCAGCTACTTTCAACATGGTTCCTAAAGATCTGTCAGTTGTTTGTACATCTTTGCCCAGTTCATTCACTTGTGATCCAAAAGCCTAAATACTGTTTTTCATTCTTGACAATGCTGCCTCTAGGAAGGTTTTCTGTAAATTACGAATAACCTCTGCATAATGAACATGTGTACTGTTTATTTGCATTGCTATATATTAAGAACAAGTGTTCCAAATGTTAATTATTTTAGCAAATAAACAGCAGTTTTGTATCGTAAAGTTTTGTGTTTGATGGTAGCTGTTTTAATTTGAAATGTTACTAGGGTACTGTGGAACTGCAACAAGGCACTTCTCCATGTACTTACCAACACCAGAGCCTTAAGACACAACTGGTTTCACTTTGTCAGGTGTCAGATGTTTTTCTGCATTATCTCACATAGTTAATTTTTGACTTCAAGTCTAGCAGTTTTTCACATTAATATCCACAATTTGTCATTTCTGTCATTCTTTGAGGTTTCCCCTCCCCTGTTCCCAAATTCAGTGTACAATGGAATGACAAAACAACTAATTGAGAAAGCAGACCAAGAATATATTGAAAAAATATTTGGACATATTTTTCCTCAGAGAAAACTACTTCAGAGTAGTTAAAAGTAGTTAAAAAAGTAGTTAAAAGTAGTAATTAAAAGTAGTTAAAAACTACTTCGTAGTAGTTCTTCTATTAAAAGAATTACTTTTAAAAGAGTCATGCAAAACATTTTGCATCTCTGTACTCTACTCCAGGATTCAGCTAATACCATGAATTCCCTGTAGTAAAGGTTAGTCCTTATCTGAAGCCACCTTCCCAATTTCAGAAATAGTCATGGACTCTGCTAATAGGTACATTTTAGAGTACTATATGTCATCTTATCCTAGCCACTGTATTTCCTCATGTGGCATCATGGGGCACGTTACTTCAGCAAGAGCAGGCTGCACTGGAAGGGAAGAGGACTGAGAAGGGTGTCAGGGCAGTGATCCCACCACCAAGGGACACTGTCGCACAATAAGTATGCAAGAAGAGCAGTGGTTTTCACAGGAGAGACCAGACAACAGCTCTGTGATTGCCAGCCATGTCCATGAGAGTCTGAGGTCAGGCCAGGAATCAAAGGCACTGAGTCCAACTCAGGGACAGCAGGAGCAGTGCTGGGCAGAGGTGCTGACGTAGCAACACTCACAAAAGGATCTAGAGCGAGGGCCTGAGCTCGAATACAACTCCTAAGAAAAGGGAACACAGACTCCACTGCTCCTTCTCACAGCTCATCTGTGTGTCAGCAGTCTGATCCCAGGTCATACAGCTAAGGAAAAGCAGACCTGACCTTGAACATGGGCAACCAATCACCCCAGATAAGCAGGAAGATGTTACGAGGCATCTTGGTCGATCTGGGACACTGAAACAGTCTTTAACTGAACAATCTGTTTGGTGACATTAGATTATTTCTTTGGAAAAATATATAGGTAGTTTTAGTGTCAGGAAGAGTGATGACAGTGAGCTTACTAGGGCACAAGTGTAAAATTAGTGAACTGAATGCCTGGAAGACAGCAAAAACCATCAGAACTGATAGCTAGTTATTTGCAATGAGAAAAGAAATGGAAATTGTAGTTAAATTGTTTTTTTTTCTGAGGGAAAATTATAAATAGAAAGTAATGAACCTAATGAAAACATAACTCAAATGTCATTTAGAAAACTAGATGCCAAAAATATTCTTTATATGCAACAATTTTTCCAGGAAAGGTGATTTCTAAAGAAAATATAATCATCAAAGCCAAGTAAAATATTTGAGTTTCAGTACTGAAAAAATTGAGTCTCCCAAAAGGTGAACATGTTCCTCTTGACATCACCCCAGTAAAAAAAAAATCATAGAATCATATAAAATAGTTTGGGTTGAAAGGGACCTTAAAGATCATCTAGCTCCAGCCCCACCCTTCCAACCCCTCTGCCATAACCAGAGACACCTTCCATTTAAACAGGAACAAAAATGTTAGCCAACACATTCTGAACAAAAACCATAAGCATGGGCAGTCTCCCTTGCTCAGTGGGAAAAATTAATTCAGGGGCAAAGACAGGCAGAGGCTTATCCCCCAAGTCATAGGCACTGTGAGTGCTGCAGTACCAACAATTAACTCACCACACTTTTGTCAAAAAATATTATCTATTATCGTAAGATCATTACAAATAAAATAGTGTGGGGGAATAAATATTTTATTTGTTTTATCAGTTTGCTTCCTTCTGAATTCCTACATACATAGTGATGGGGCAATTAGAACATTATTCATCTAATCACACATATAAAGCTTCAGTAGAGTTAGCCCTTGAGATACCAAGACCAAACCAGGTGTTCCTCACTAGTTCTATCTGGCACAACTAATCTATAATGTTCAAAACCGGTGTGGTGTTCATGCCCTTACTATGCCTATTCCTGTGTATTGACTTTAAAGAATCTAGTATGAATGCAGATCTTTAAAATTACCAGTAAACATGGTGAATATCTCATTTTATTTCTCTTCCTCTCAGAAACAGAGTGCAGAAAACATGTTTGTGCAACCATAAAAATTGCAATGAGTTTTAATAGCACTGTACTTTTAAAACAGTTTACAAAAATTAGCGACCAGATTGTGTGAGATGCTTGGAAAGCTGGGTACTTGGGTTTTATGAAAATCCAGATTTTTTTTAATTGCTGAAGCAAAAGATAATTTCTTTTGAAAATCTGGTCTGTAGTCTATGTGCATATTGATAGAGTAATTTCAACTTGATGTACAAACTTCAGCAGTGGCAATGATTGGATGAAATTCTATATAATTGTTCTCACTATTTTCATAATTTTAGGACCAAGGAGGGAAATTTACTATCTATAAATTTTTGCTTCTTACATTAGGCCAAGAAATTAATCCAGTAATTTTTTATATTGATCCCATAAATTCCATTAGAGTTATAGCATGTCTTTTAGCTATGCTTTAGAGTGCTGCAGCAGTACCAATAATCCCAATATAGAAGCAAGGCAGATAATACTGGAACATGAATCACTGTGACTTAGGAGCTTGAGATACTGACATAGAATAGGCAGAGTTCAAAGGACTGTTTTATGTCAAAAAAGATCCAAATGATTTAAAGGAGGCTGTAACAATTTCTTGACAGAATATGAAAAGTGAAATAATCTTTCATTATTTGTCTAGAGTTTATTAACACTATGAAGAGAGAGAGGACACATTTCACTTATGGGACTATTGCATTTGTTAATAGAATTTGACTGCTGTGCAAACGAGCAAAGCAATTTCAGTTTTCCCACTTTCATGCAGTAGGGCCCCAATCCTGATGTGTAATTTAATGGTATTTTATTACTGTGTTCTGGGACACCTAGGGCAGATCTTAATTAAAAATCCATATAAGTACATATCATACTTCTGGAAAGTTACAGTCATTTATCTGAAATATTAAACTTTGTTCATAGCTCCAGGTTGGAGGAGCTGTCAGTGGGTTACAAAGGTTATTATGACACAAATGCCACCCTCTATAACATTTTTAGATTTGCAATGAAACTGCTAGTTAACTCAGCTGCAAGAGGAGAACACAGACCAATTAATGAGTACAGGGGTCATGCTACCACTGCAGGGGCACATGTCAAGTAATTGCAGCAGGAACAGTAGTGCAGACCAAGTGGATAATGTCAGTATTAGAGAAGCTGATAGAGTGAGGCATAGATGAATTTTGGGCTTAGGAAATCTCAAAATTCTTGTAAAAGCAAATGATCCTGGAAATTTTACAGTGAATTTTAATGTGAGATATTGCCACTTGCAACTTGCAAAGTGTTTCTGCTAAGCGGTACAAGGCAGCAGTACAGAGTTAACACTGAAATAGTTAAACAGGAGAAATAGGATTTTTTTTTTCAATAAAGCCAGTAAGTTTTAAAATAAATCCTTATGACATTCACTATGCTGCATCTTATGGCCTATATGGATAATAGATATGAGAACTTTCATAAAACATATGGTAGGCAAATGCAACAGTTTAGAGAAATCATCACATTTTTAAAAAATGAGTCCTCCCAGTGGGACATACCATTAGATCCTATTGTACAGGATACTTTGACAGAACTATTACGGCTCACTTCGATCTCACTTACAAAGTGACTGTTCACATTCTGCTCACATTGGTCCATGATGCAAATCTGTGAATTTTTCATTGCCACAAAATAATCCATTTTATATACTTCCCTGGACATTTTTTAAATTCTTTGATTACCTTAACATCTTCCTCTCACCTTGTTGTTATAGCTGAAGCTATAAAAGCCTTGTACAAGGTAATTTCAAACTATGATTCTAACCATTATTCTCACATGTGAATGTTTAAAAAGACCCCCAAACTAACTTTACTTCTGTTAGTCTGCTTAAATGTTGCAAATNGGTGAGGGGGAGGTAGGGAGAGATCTTTGGTTATAGTAACCAGTTCTCTTTCTCTTTTCTCACCCGCTAATGTTTCTTCTCAATTCTATAGTGTTCAAAAGAGGGTGTAGTGGTTTCCTGGCATGTATCCCCACTCAGATCGACAATAACAGGATCTTCTGTCAGGAAACTCCAGCAGGAAGCTCTTGTGAGAACTTTTGGCAGGAGAGCTGACAGAGAATTTTTTGATAGAAAGCTTTGAAAGGCAGAAACAATGAAGAAGCATTATTTATGGTATTTCTATATTATCTGTGTATCAAAACTTCTATTCAGACATAGATCTTGAATTTATAGGTCTTCTTCCTACAATATATAAAAATGTTATAGGCAAAAGACCATAAGTTTAAAAATTTGGAATATTAAACTTTATTAAAGGCAAATTAAAGGAAAATTAACAAAGCAGCGCGCTGGGCAACCATGGAGTCTCCTGCTCCGCAATGGACCGCGCCCTTAGCGGGTCCCCAGTTCGCTTTTATACCCTCTGTTCTCTTTCAGCTCCTCCAATCAAAATCCACTCCGTTCCCACTCTCATTCAAATCTTCCAATTAAAGTTCACTTTCTTCTCGCTCCGTATTCTGTTCTGTTGCCAGGGGTTGTTAGGTGGTTCAAAGATGAAGGCAGTGAGTCTTCTCTTTATCAGCACAGTCCAAAACTTACAACCAGCATAACATACATAACATTGTGGTTTAACATTTAGCAGCTTAAATATGACATTTAGCAATTCAAGAAAACCTTCACAAGCATAACACCTGGCAACTTTAAGAATACTTTCACAAGGGTTAATTTGATTAGCAAATTATATGTTTTTGCCTTTATTACCCATTACGGAAACATCTATATATCTTTTGTAACCATAATGCAAATTCTGAGTTAGAAACATACAAACAGATATACTGCAGTGAAATTAAAGTTGAGCATAAATCCTTAAAATAACTAGTAATAAGAGGGATAATGTAATAACACAACTAAGAGAACTCTGGAAGGCTGAAATTCAGATGGCAAGCTTAGGAAGAGCCTGAAAAGTTAACAAGATTGAAATCTTTACCTGGAGATTCCAAAGCCATTCCAGTTAACTCATTGCAATTTCACTTTGCAACCATGTAATGAATATTGGTAAATAACACTGCTTTTAATATCAGATTAAAAAAAAAAAAGTAAGTTTATTTTAAAAAAATAAATTGCACATTTCCCATGGCTGTGTTCCCTAGGGTGAAGTTCGGATCATTTGCAAAATACATAGGAGTAGGTGGAAAGTAGCACCTGTTTTATTTCTGAGCAAAAAAAAAAAAATTCTAGATCTTGATAGTTGTTTTCATTCCCTCTGAAACAGAAGTAGAGATCTCAGCATCTTTTATCTTAAAAAAAATCAATTGCCTTTAATATTTTGAGATAAAGATACCAAGAGGTGTTTAAAACATTTCAGAATTACTGTGGCATATTGTCCTAGTGTATGTTCCTTAGTTAAATGTCCAAGGTGGAGAGAATACATTTAGATGTAACAATCACCTAGATATAGAAGATCCAGGTTTTCACCTCTCATACGCTTTAAATAAAGTAGAAAATTTGAAGTATGTTTTCTGTATCTTAGCTACAGAGTTAGACTCAGTGAATAATTGCCTGCCTCAAATGACAAAGATCTGAGAGAAAGATGCTACTCTGGTTGTCATAGTGAACATCTTATATAAATATCTTTCAAATTGGCTCACACTCAGCAAAGCACTAAATATTAAAACAAATTTCCATGCCTGGTACTGATCTGAGATCTACCTTTTCAAAAAGTCAGCCCGGTAACGTTTTGTTATAGTTTCAAAATCTTTCATGGAATTTTTTCTGTCTCTTACCAACACAGTGGTTTGGGAGTTGAAGAGCCAGGATGAGCCGGTTTTCTGAAGCCCAGCCCCCTACAACCTGCTCCCAGAACCAGCTAACTACCTAAAAGCCTTAATAAAGGGATGACTGATAGTTTTGCATTCCAGCTTGATAGCTGTGGGTGTACTGGGGAAGGTGGAGGTGGGGTAAGTGAGGTTTTTCCGGGTGCTGGCCACACTTCTCAGTCTTCATGGGTGCTGGCCACCGTTTTGCTGGGCTGATGGAAACACTGGGAGGGGGTAGTTTTCTGGCTTCCCCCCTCCTGCCCCCAACTTACCCTTGTGCCATTCTTTTGAGAGAACAGTCATCGCTGCCTGAATTCACTGCAGACTCCTTGAAGGGGAGGGGGCAGCAGAGGGGTTGCTGCCCCCTCCCCTTCTCCACGCTTTATTTGGAAAGAGGATGGTAAGGGAGGGTCTGTGAACTGCCCATGGGAAAGGTTTCACCTCGTCCCTGTGGCTACCATTCCCACTTTGAGTTTCAGAGCCAGCACTTCTCCCTGGTCCCTGTCTTTGCCTTGCTGGAGCCAGTGAGTGACTCATTGTGGCCGCTGCCTCCTGAGGTGCAGCATCGCCTCCCGCTGTCTATAAATACAACAGCACCAAAGGGACTGGATTTATTTGAAAGTTTTGGTTATGGTGTTGCTCTTTGTTCTGTTCTAGTTTTGGTTATATATATATATAATATTTGTAGTAAAGAACTGTTTTCTTTTTCTATATTTTTTCGGATTAAAGTTTCTTAATTTCAAAGATCGTGATGGTTTTGGGGAAGAGGCACACTTCCTAGTCTGATAGACATCTTAGTTTCTTTTAAACTGAGACACATATTCATGTATAAAGTACTTGTCAGCAGTGTCAGTGCTCTATCACCAAGAAAGAGAGGAAGTTCAAAGCTCCCTGCTTTCCAAGAGAAACAGAAATCAAAAATAGCGGAATCAAATTCAAGGATGTTGAAATAATTCACAATTAGTCTCTCAAAAATACAGTACTGCTTGCAGCTGAGAGAAGAGTAAATAAGTGTATCCATGCATAAGCTAAGAGAACAGCTGCTATTACCAGCAAATTAGGATGTTAAAACCCAAAACAATGCAAACATTGATTTAAAGCAATACTAAAGCAGTGGAATGTGACTCCCAAAGCAAGCTTATGATAATTAGGGATTCACTTTTCTGCTATTAGGGAAATGATGTATGAGGTATGAGCAGATAACTCATATGCCAATTAGATGTGAAAAGGGCAGGTTCTGCAGGGATGTTTGCCGGAAAGTAATAAATGAAGCTGAGTATTGTTGAACTACAGAAATGATAAGAACAAGTGTTGTTTATTGGTTTATTTATCTGATTATAGCTGGAAAGGGAGAAATCAATATAGTTAGTAAGGGATAAATTGCAGACTTGTTACCTAGTATCACTTGAACAGCTTGTGCAGAGATAATTAGCACAACCTCTCTGTACTAAATTACTGTTTGAAAATCAAAGGAGATAGAACCAATTTTCTCAACAGTTATTATATATCATGGTAGGACATGAAGAGAAGAATCGCTAACTTGAATATATGTTACAGTTCTTTATTTAAAAGAATACATACACCTTTAGTTGTGTGTATATGTGTATATATATAAACACTGAAACGCATTGCAAATAAAACAGTCTGAAATTGTAATTAGAAGGACATATCTATCATTTTTTGTAAATATTCAGTTAAAGTCTCAAGGTTGGTATGAATTTGTTCTATTTTTTTTAAAATAATTGAGAGTAATAAAGGGAAGTTTTCTTCTAGTTAGAAATTGCACAATATACAAGAAAAAGGGGCTTCAGTTCATCTACAGACATGAAGCAACACCAGAGTAACAGCTTACAAGAGGAGTGTGGCTGTTACTGAATAAGAATAATGGTCAGAACAGATATTTTGTGTACATTTTCATGAGGTAAAAAGATCCTTCATGATCAAAAGAATTGTAGTCACATTAGAAAAAGGCTCAAAATATAAGATAATTCTTGCAGGGTCTCATGCACAGAAATAGATGAGGTGTCCATCTTAGCAAACTCTTATGGTTGCAATGACATTATACATCTTCTCTAAATAAAATTAGGTGGACCTAAAAGAATTTCTAGAATAGCTGTTATATAAATATAATACAGTGCAATATAAACAACAACAAAAAGAAATTTGGGGTATGATAGGGCTTTTTGTTGCCTTTGATTTTTTTTTTTTGACTGCTTCAATTTCCAGAAAGAAATACAAAAAATTGTCAGAATTTCTTTCTCATCCACACATGCCCAGAATGTAATATCATAAAAGAAGCAAGGATAAGGTTCATGAAAAACAGAGAAAAGGCATGAAAGTATGAGTGATGTATACAACAGTTAAAAAAAAATACAAGAATAAAAAAAAAGCTTTGAATTTTAACCTGGGAAAGATAAGACCTGTGGCTTTGTTTGTGGGGCTTTTGTTTGTTTGTGGTTTTTTTTTTCATGTTTTAGTAAATATTATTAGACATTCCTTGTATTCTTGAGCTAGATAACTTTGACCAAATTTTATTTACCTGAAATTTACTTTATTTCACTATCAACATTTTGTCTGAGAACCAATTGTTTCTAAATTTCCAAAATTGCACTTCTAATAATTCAAAAGCTGTTACCTATCTGAAAATATGACAACTGGTTGGAAAAAATATTCCTAATGGAATGGCTTCCCATGAACCAAAAAACAGCATAAACATAACTGACATTACATTTAAAAGGACTGTGAATGGCATGGAAGAACTGGAACTTACTGTATTAACCTGTTACTTTTCCAAATATTCCAAAAACCTGTAATTAGGAAAATCGATACCACAGAACAATTAAAGAAATAATTCTGTCAAAATGAGTTTGGTAAAGTTTTCATCACAGACATTGAAAGTTTTCAAAAGCTTTTTGAAAGTTTTTGAAATAAAACTTTAGTTTTGCCTAGTTAATAATTTTAATTTTTTATTAATAATTACTTATGTGCAAAAACAATTCAGAAATAATCAAAGGGGATTTCTTTTTAGGGAGAATACACAGCTGTGAGTATTGAAAAGTTATTGAAAAACAGAATTCCTTCCTCTTTTAGCATCAGAAAGATATCTGAACATATTACACTTTATTGAATAAAATGAAAGGACTGGGTAGGAGAACTCATACCATGATGCAACTGACAATTTTTGAGGACATGATTTCAGTATGAAATACATGATCTGCTACAAATAAAAGGTTACATTCAGATTCAGAAAGAATTTTAATGACTTTTAGTGGCAAACAGCTCTAAAGATGACATGTCTAAATTTGAGGAAATAGTTATTAAAGAAAAAAGAATGTGTTCTTTATAACATTACATTTTGTGGAAAGTTAAATAGCATAAACACATCCAGGTAGACCTTTACTAAAAAAAAATTTACATGAATTGAAGAGTTTTCTTAAGGGATTAAATAAAAAAGACAAAAAACTGTACAAATAAATCTGCTTCTATGTATGTCCTCAATGGTTTTATCTTGCTAGTGATGCCTTAGGGATTTCATGAATTTGTAGATTTTTATACTTCTAGGTAGTTTCTCACATATAGAGTAGCCTGCAACCTCTAACCCTGTGTTAGCTGTCCTAAGGGTCAGATAATAGCTGGAAGACCATGCAAGGGAAACATGTACCAGAGCTAAGACAACTAGATACCATGTTAGTCAAAACAAGAAAGCAAAGCCCAGCAACCTTGGAGAAGCTCCAATAAGGGAAAGTGGCATAAAGTAAGGGGTCTTAAGACCTCCAACTCAATTCTAGGAGAGGTGTGCCATGAGGTGGAACCAAGGGAAGTGCTGGGTAAGGACATATTTTTGATTGCATACAACCTTTAGATATGATAACTGAGTAGGGTTATAAAATTAGTATGCTACTGTAGGGATTTAGCAGGCCTCTGATTTCTTCACAGAGCAGTAGGAGTCTGACCTTGGTCAGATTCTGTGTACTTGTAAAGATAAAGAGCCTGCAGTGGCTGTGAGAACACAGGTGCTGCTAAGGCAAGCTGCACAGAGACAGCCTGTAGCCAATGAGTGATTGTTTATGTGTCTGAGCACCAGTAGTGTTAATGCACGTACACTTAGAGAATACTATAATTGTAGAAACTCCATTAATAAAGTGAGCTTTGTAGTTAATCCATATTGGATCATCTGCATGCTCCATAAGCCCCGGCCCTCCGTTATATGCTACCATGTAGAGAGGGCTTTTTCTGTTTTCTCCAGCTCTCCTACACTTTACCGATATTTTCTCTCTCTATCACACACACACACACTCTGCTGCCTAGCCTGTGGTGCCCTGAGTTCCCCCCCTNGAGGTGAAATGACTTGGGCCCAGATGTTGCAAGAGTCATGTTCCCAGCCTGTGGGTGAAAGGGTTTTTCAGCTGGGAGGGACAGGTCCCTTGTTTGCTTCAGTAAGACATAGCAGAGTGGCTCAGGGGGTTGTCTGGATACAGCCGAGAATGAAATGAAAAGGACACCTTTCGGATTAATTTACTCTGCACGTTTTGAAGCAGTGTGCTTGGAAAAGGAGCTCACATGGTATTCCTGAGGCTGTGAGTTCATCCTTGCACTGGTCTTTTCTATCTGTTATTTGTCAACACATGTTGTATTCTTTTATACTTTATATACTCTTTTATACTCCTTTATATTCTGTACCCCAAAACCCCATAAGTAAAAGAACTCTTCTCTACTTTACCTCCATAAAGTTGTCTTGGAAAGTTTTTTTCCCCTTTCCTTAAGGCAACACTAGGATTTTTCTCATGTCCTCATACCTATATTAAGTTCATAAATTCTAAAATTTTGGGCACAAAATGCCACAAAAGAAATTTCAATATTTTTATTACGTTTTGAGACTATTTTTATGGTATGAGAGCAACTAATACCATGCTTGTGTTTAAAATAATAGAATTAGATTGATATCCAAGTTCTCAAATCTGATAGTCTACATAGAGTTGTAGAGTTCAAATAGAATTATCCCATAGAATGAATTCTCTTTTGCAAATTCATTGCTTTTTGATGTAAAAAAATCCTCAGGTAGAGTTCTTATCTTAGTCGTTGCTTTGCACTGTCTCAGTGTAAGAAACAAAATGAGTCCTGCTTAGTCACCTAGCTGTGCTGATGAATGCATGATATATTCTGTCTATTCATAATATCCAGGTTAGTATCTCCTTTCTTCTTTCATCTGTCTGAGAATAACATAAATGTTATCATTTTGTGGAATTTGTATAATGAGCTTATTTTATAAATGACCTGTTAATGTAAAGATTATAATATAAACTGCGGCACTGTTTCATGCTTTCTATTTGAAATGATGCTTAAAGACTTGCTGTGACAATGTGAAACTTGAGTACTGTATGGAAAAGAATATCTTATCCTAGTTTATAACTTTAAAATATTGCCATGATCTCTACTATTATCTTCTTACAGAACCTATGAAGGAATAAGAAGAGGAAGACATTCCTTTGAATGTACTTGCATGAGTATGGATGGGTAGGTAAGGTGAATGCTTCTCTGAGAAATGTTTATATAGAGACAGGTGTCTGTGAAGCAACCAGCTAATTATTTTTTCATTGTACCTACATTGAAAAAAAAAGAAAATTCTGATGTCATTAAAATCAGTTGCAAGAATTTAATTCTGGTCAGTGGAAACTGGATAGTAAATAGCTCCATAAAAAATTTAAAAAATTAAATGTCGATATAGCAATAGTAAGTTGTTTCCTCTTACCACTTCAGGGATGATGTATGGCACAGGTATTTGTCCATGTTACATGTATATGAAGCATAGATTTGTAACAACATGAGCAGAACCATCAGGTTTCCTTTTCTACCCAAAGTAAGAGCCCTATAGCATGTTCTCCTTGTTAAAATAAAAAATAAGCAACCAAACAAGTAAACAATCAAACAGGATGTATTCAGCTTTCCTTTCTTTCTGTCTTAGTTCAATGGAGAACTAAGATATCTATGTTGGCCAATAAATAATCCCTCTCTTTTAAATTTAGGGAACAGAACTTTAATTAGGAAAAATATATTTANGGGCTCTCTGACCTGTTGGTGCAGATGATGGCTGTGGTCTAGTTGGGAGTGATGGTCGTAGTCTGATCGAGAGCGATGGTTTCCTCCTGTCAAGGTCCTGCTGCTCCTCTGGATCCGACAAGCTGCCCCCTGAGATCTTCTAAGTTCCATTTATGTACCCTCAGGGTTACATAGAGCACCCAGTCCCTCCCCTAGGGCAGGGACTCACACAATGGGGGATTAGCTCTATGAGTCATGGGGTATGGTTGAACTGTTGATGGCCCATTAACAGCCACACCCCCTCAGGCTGGGTGTGAGGGTGCTAACGACTTTCTAGAACTGCTGCAAATGGTCCATTGTTCTTGGGGAATGAATAGAGGGTGTAGAATACACAGCTTTAATCACCCCCACACAGTGATAACTGGTCCCTCCTGCTGAACTAGGACACTTTCTGACTGAAATTCCATCTGGAATAAAAATGTGACAGCAAAAAACAGAATCTAATCCACAAATGGACCACCATATTGAATGCCAACAGCAGGAAGCACTGTCTATCTTAAATGGACAAGTACATAGATAAGAATGGCTGCTACAATTTGACAGTGTCTTTTCTAGAGATGGCCATGATTTATTTTTATAAGCTTACCACTTGAAGAAGACTTTTCTTATTCAAAGGTGATATTTTTCCCGAAAGTTTCAGAAACTCTGACAACAGTACACCTTGATAATATATACATATATATGTATATATATTACAGTTTGAAATTATAGGATTTAGTGAGTGGAATAATTCACTCTGTGTGACAAAATATTTCTCATTTCATATTATTATCATTTTTTTCAACTTCAGAATATGAAATGGAATGAGTATACTAGATTTTTTTAAAAAAAATATTGTTAGTCTTCTGTTCTTAGGGCTGATTTTTATGCGTACAGTATGTTTTCTGCAATTAATATTTGGAGTGAAGTTAATGACCCTTTAAAGAATCAGGTGCAGGCTATTGACAGCAAGCATAAATTACCACAGTGTGGGATATTTATTCAGTGCGAAGGTACTGAAAAGAAGTAAAAGCACAAAATGGAGTGGTTATCTCTTTCCCTCTCAAAACACTAAGCATATAAAAAGTGACAAGAAGCAACATCTACTGATTTATCACAAAGGAAATGTGACATATTTACCTGCTCAAGATGCAAAGATGG
>WBMV01002002.1:40820-140583 GCA_013396655.1 Campylorhamphus procurvoides | reverse complement strand
CGGGGGAAGAAAAAAAAAAGGATTCTCAGTATGGTGGAAAAGATGACAATTTCAGCACCTGAAGCACTTGCAAATAATAACATTACACACAGGTAACCTAAAATCTTACTGCGGTGGAGAGAAAAATTAAGTCTACAGTCTAAATCATCACAGAGTACCTTCAGTTATAACCCACAGCTTCTGCATATGCACAAAAAGAAAGATTTCCTGTAGAGATGAGTTTGTTCAGTGGATAGTTTTCTTTAGCAGGTATTACAATGTGTTTATAGGGGGAGAGGTCATTAGTGATTTTTCTTTCTTTATGATTGCCTGGTAAATACTAACCTATAGTAACTGCAATGTGAGCTATAAAAGACATTAGCTATGCCTTTACAAATTTACTGGGTAAATGGGCAAAAAGCAAGGGATCAATAAGAAATCCAGACAATGCACTAATTGGCGGTTCGGTTTTAATGGGCTTGTGTCAGCTTTTTTTTAGAATTATTTAGCAATTATATGCCTCTAGGAAAAGAAAATATTCAGGAAGATTAAGAGGGAAGAACACTTGGAGTTCCCTTTTTATGTTGTTATTTATACAATGTAAGAGGTACAGTGCATTAGATGTAGGTTGTTGTGAGGTCCTACACTACTGACCTAAGAAAAGCTCAGAACTGTGGTGCAGTATGGGGAAGACACAGAGATTATTTCGGGAAAGAAATAAAAGGGCTGTATCAGTATTGCTGTACAAAACAGGGGAAAAGAGTAATTTGGAAAGGTGACAAGAATCTTTGAGACACTGTCATAATAAAAAATGAGGGAGTCTGAAAAGAAACTATACAAACTTTTAACATTGAATAGATATTTTTTAAGGATCAAGAAAAGATACAAGTTTCATTTCTTATCACCTTTTTATTTTTACCAATTTTAAATAATGTCAAAGACAAATCTTATACAATTGACATTATTTTTAAGGTTTCAAATTTAATTCTCTCCTGCATTTATCAGAAGTCTTTAATACCTTTATGTGAATGATTGCTGAACTAGATTTTATTTCCAAACTGTTACATTTGTGATCAACGAAGTCTGAGAGGTTTTTGTTTTATACGTGTTTATTTAGTTCACATGTATGTCCCCACTGTAAAGCTCATAGAATGAAATTTCTTTTGTAAACTAGGGTATATATTCAGATTCCTGTTTCTGTGAACTTTCTTGAATTTTATTATTAAAAATATATTCAAAAGTTAAAGAGAAAGGATTGTAGAACATATTTCCTTGTAAGTAAGGAAAATATTATTAAGAGCTTTCATACAACTTTTCAAAAAAAGAGTAAAATTAAGAACTCATTGAAACAGTTCTTAACATAATATCTAAACTAATCTGTTAATAGATCAATGTTGGCAAAAGCCACAGATTATACGTATGTTCATAAATAGCGTGTTCCAGAATTGGGTCTGAAGAATGAAGAAGTTTGTATTGAACAGTTGACAACCCAAGTACATTTCAGGACTATTTACTTTCAGTCCGCTGTAGTCTTGTCCTAGAGATGCAGGGTTAGTTCCTGGATGGAGCCCAGTAGGTACATTCCTAGAGTGCATCTTGCAGTTTAAATTAATTTTGAAGGCATCCAGTCTGTATGCTCCGAAACAACTTTGTGATGCATATGATTGCTGAGACTGGTAGAAAATTTGTTTCCAAAACATATGTGGTTTAAACTAAAACTTTAATAAAGTGAAACAGTCATATTCCTTGCTACATGTCTTATAGAATTAATAAGGGATGGGTTTTTGCCATAAACCCTGTAAATTGTGTTGTGATCTGCACAGAACACACCTAAGACATTTTAATGGTAATTAATCAGAAACAAACCAAAAAGGTACCACAATGCACATACTGAGAGAAATTTTGAGTTCAATCTGTACTTTAACATCACACTTTCTCAAATACCTAGTAGCTCAGAGTAGTGACTATAATTGAAACTCACTCTCAGCATTGCTTTAAACATATTTTCTGGTTGAAACAGATTGGTTTACATGTTTTCTCCCCAGTGATTTGCATTTCTCACTTAAATAAACTCTGCTTCACACAAGTTTAATATCTGGGAAAATTAAGGAGTAACACCACTACTACAGGTCACATATTGGACAGTTTTTTCTTGTGCTGAGTGTTCTCTCAACTCTCCTGATATATGTCACTCCCCACATACAAATTTTGGGGCTATAGTCTTGACTTGTCAAGCAGGGGTTGGCAATGGTGTAGAGATATGCCAACCTACAAAGCTTAAATGATCATACAAATGGTGGGTTTAATTATTACTATATTTATTAATATATTTATTAATATTTTCATATTTTTCTTATATGTGGTATTAATTTATGTCTCATACTGGAATCTTGTCACATGTTACCATTGCTGATTTTTTCTTTTTTTTATGCTAGGAAAAATATAGATAAAGACAACATCAAATCTTTTCTTTCTAAGTTCTAATGTAAATCAAGAATTGACTCAGAAAATGCTCCTGACACTTGAAAATGTCAAATACATTGATGCAGAAACAAATCAGATTATAATATCAAGAGACTCTTCTGAAATTCTTTAGAATTTGAAATGTTTGCCAAAACTTTTTCAGTTTTGAATATGTATGTATTTTCATTAAAAATGACATTTTTGTTTAATTTAAAATTAATTTAATTTTGTCTAGCAGTAGAAATTTCAAAACTACGGGGGATAAGACTGTCTTTATAATATTCCTAATCAATGAAAAGCTAACAGCACAAATCTTTCAGAAATCCTGTTCTCCTGTAAGGCAACAGTCCAATTTTCCTGAGTCGAAAAATTCAAATATATCAGAAGAATATGTACAGTTCTGAGTTTTTATTTGAATCCATCTCATTCCTTCCAAGAGTTTGAAGGTTTGCATACATATACCAGTCACAAATTTATTAAGTCTTCATCTCATGTATAAATGGCTGTATTGAGTGTCATAACTACAAAGAAAAACACACCACTGTCTAAAAGCAGAGATTTTCCAGACTCGCTGAGATACATTTGTTTCTTTGCAGCTGTAGTCTACATTTCATGTAGACATGAAATATCCTGGAGAAATACTTGCTCTACATGGGATACAGAATACGGAAATAATTCCTTATTAATTTCCATATGCCATGGAAAGGAATTAAATAAAGACTTATAATTTGAGGAAGAAAAAAAAATTCTGCCACAGTTTGGAATGCAAACTAAAAGGCATTTATTTTCATTGTTATTAGTGTTAAATAAAGAATATCGTGTTCTACCTACTTGTGGATTTGTACCTGAATATATTGCATTATCTCTGCAAGCTGTGTTCTGAATTTATTCCTTTCATTCAACAGGTGACTCTTATTAGAAGTATTGTAAGAAGGATAATTTTTCTTAGTTGTAACATCCTGTATATGATTAAATGAATGGATTTCTAGATGAATAAAATTTGCAAAATATATTTATTCTTTTTAAAAAAAGAAAAAAGAAACAGTTTTCTATTTGTAGTCTGAACATTTTACAACTTGATTATTTCATCCAGAAAACTAGATAGGAAATTAAAGTAATTTAGAATTAAAACCACCAAACATTTATTTTAGATATATCCAGTTGGAGTATTTTAAATTTGACACATTTTTCTTCTGGCAAATGATTCATTAATACTTGTCCATAATCATCAAAATTCATGAACTTAGAAAAACCCCAAACAAACAGGAAAAAAAAATAAGGTTGTGTTGTCGATTTGGATTGTTTTGTTTGTTTGTGTGTTTTGGTTAGTTGGGGTGTTTTTAATTGGCTTCAATAGTAGGGAATGAATGGATGAGAAACCTGAAATAGTGATTTTTTTTTCTTTATCCTAGACCTCTGAGGAAATTATATGAGCAAAATATTTATGAGTGAGTGTTCAGCTAAGTGTACTTCTATCCTTAATAACCTGTAGCTTTGTTAAAAAATCTTTTCCAAATTCAGCAAAGGTGCCTGAAAAGAAATAAAGTGAAAGAAAAGAAAGAAAAGTTTTGTGAAAATAAACAGCTAGATAGAGACAAATATTGCTTTACTGTAGCTTGAATCCATTTAAGATCTAACATAAATTTTCTCTGAAGTAAACATTAATCAGCGAACATTTACTGAGTTGCCCTGTGCTATATAGTGTATAGCACATATAAAAGGTATATAATACCTTTTAATATTTTATGGTATCAGGTACCAGACCATTTATTGCACCTACAGCTATTGACAGACTTAGGCATAATACTGTACTTCCCATGAGCTGAGGGTGGTAAGGTGTACTGTGGGCCTGGTGTGTGAGTCTGTCAGGTTGCCAGTGCTACAATGTCAGTGTAACAATATTTAGAACAGTTGTAGAGACATTTGCTGTGTTGAGACATAATAGCTGAGCCAAACACAATGTTAATTTACACCATCTAAAAATTAAGCATTTAGCCCCACCTGTAGGCTATATAATTTAAACTTACTTGTAATATTGTTAAAATAGACTCATATATCCCCTTTCCCTGAAAGACTTTCTGGGAGTTCCAAAATGAAGCGGTATAGTTTTTGGTATTCTACTGCCTGATGTTTTCAACGTGGTTTGTTCCTGAGCACAACAGTTTTCTTCCCCAGTTTGACCTGCCTTAATACCAGAATTAATGGAATGTCATTGATGTAGAAAACCATCGTATTTTTAAACATGCTGAAAAGCAAGTTTTAACATATAAAATTAGGCAATGTCTGATTTTATTTTTGGTTCATTATTCCATTCTATGAAAGCTAAACCAGGCACTACTAAACATCAATATTTCAAGGAAAAGTGTCCCTCGGGTAACTCAAAAGTTTTGGGGAAGAAGGATTTATTTGATCCACTAATACTTAGTGAACAAACTGCCTTTCAAGTTTAAAAAATACTTTTAATAATTCAGAAAGAACTTTTTGCTAATGTTTTAAAAGTAGAGCTGAATATAAATAAACTTATTTGTACTAATATGAACAATTTTTTATAGCCTTAAAAATTTTAAGCAGACCAGAATTTTGCAATCCAAATGTCCAGTGTAACTATTTTCTGTTCTTTCTGGTTTTGACCAACATCTAAATTATCATCAAACAAACATGAAGAGGCATTAGGACTGTCCATTTAAGTCATCTGGGGATTAGTTTCCAGGATCTCTGCATCCTCAGAGGTCAAAAGCAGTAAATATTTACTGTTTGTTGCCACTTATGAGTAAAAAAAGTAACACCTGTTTAAAGTTTAAAGATGCTGTTAAGAACAGCTTGTCTGCATTGCTTTGAACTTTACCAAATAAGGCCAAATTAAGAAACACAAATATTTGAGTGTTTGGTTGAAGAGCTTATGAACAACATAACAAAATCAGACTTAAAAGATCTGCTCCTATTCTCATGATATCGTTGTCTCTTCTAAAATGAGAACATTTTTATCTGAAGTTACCCCTAGTAATGTTATCTTCTAAATTAAATTATATTAAATAGCAATATGAAATTATGACTTAATTTATATTAATTTTGTAAAATGTGTAAAACTCCAATATTTAAATAAATTAAGAATTTTAATGGAACAAATCCTGTTTTCAAGGAATTTTAATGGAACAAATCCTGATTTCAAAGAAATAATTTAACATAATTTGATTACAAGAAGTGAAGAAATGATTGCCAACACCTTTTTCTTTAAGCTAAACAGTGTAAGAACCATTTTCAGTTAATTAAATTAATTAGAAGAGCAGAATGTTGACAGTTCCATGGGAATTCTTATGTTTTGATTTCTTATATAAAATAGTTGTCATCTAACTGAATCTAGTAAAACAACATGTTCTGACTTAAATAATCTGGAATTCTAAATTTATTTTTATTATTTAAATTATTATGAAACAAATATCCAACAGCTACTCCCAGTGGAAAATTTACTCTTGTGATTTCAGCAGGTAGAATTATTATTATCATAATTGTAACATCTCTGATATTTGAGCTCTCGTCTCTGATCCCTATAGTGTCATGTAAAATTTACTGTAAGAGAAAAATAATTTAAAAGGTCAAATATCTATCAAGGAAATATCAATGCTGTTTAAAAAAGTCCTACAGCATTTCATATTGAAATTTTATAATTATTTCTGAACTAAAATGATTAAGATATAGAATGACTAGGTGAGCAACAACATGTCCTTGTTATACTGAGCCAAGCTCTTTACACAGTTTGGGAATGTTTGCTTCCCACACACAGTTTGCATTTCCGACATTCCATTCAAACATTTTCCTTATCCACTGGAAGTGCAGTGTATGACAGATGTGTTCATCTTCTTTTCCCTACAATCTAGAATGTTATAGTATATAGTGAATGTTTGACTTGTTGGCCTAAAATTAGGTAGATTGCCTCAGGCAGACTGCTCAGTTCACATTGTTTAAATCAAAATGTGATTGAAGCAGTTTATTGAATAACTAACAACATAACTAGTGAACTATGAACTGCAAGTTCAGTATCAATATCAGTAATACAACAGATGAGACACAATACTGAGTACCCAAACATTCTGAAACATCCTCTTCCAAATAATCCCAAAGTCCTGTAGCAGACAGAGGTACCCCACTCTCCCCATCCCCTCTTGGTTTTGCAGCCCTGAGACACAGGAGGGTGCTGCAGCCCCAGGGCTGCCCTCACTGCCCTGTGTTCCTTCTGTGGTCTGTTCTCCATCGCAGGTCTTCATGATCCTTTCATATTGCTCCTTTTTTTCAAATTCTGTTGTTAACCTCTTGGTAACTATTTAATCCAAATGATATTTGTAGTCCTCTACTTCTCTATCACACACACACACACACACACATATACATATACATATGCATATATGTATATGCATATGTATATATGTATAATTGCTGGGCTAAGCACCATGTCCAAACAGAGAGTTTGGAGTGCTTCATTCACACATACTATTTGACTCACAGCACAATATTTTTATTCAGAACATTTCACCAAGGTACCCACAGGTAGTGTGCTGACCCATATTCCTGTTTCTGAGTGACTGCTCTTTACATCCTCACAAAATGACCAAGAACAGGAAGATATGTTCTCAGCACACTCTGGTAATTGCACTGCTTCTTCTCATAATGTTCACAGATTTCTTTATACATTCTCCTCCTCTCTTGTTGAGTATTTGCCTTTTTGAGTACCGTGGCTGGTTGTCAGGTGCCCACTAAATTAATTTTGTCATGCCCTTCCTCAGATAGACGGGGAGAGAAGAATGATTGAAAGGCTCATGGATGAGGATAAGGACATGGAGAGATCACTTACCAATTACAGCCACAGGCAAAACATACTGACCTTGGGGAAATTAGTTTAATTTGTTGCCAATCATATCAAAGATTGTAATGAGAATTAAAACAAAATCTTAAAACACCTTCAGCCCACCCCTCTTTTCTTCCCGAGCTCAACTTCATGCCCAGTTTTCTCCATCTCCCCCCTCTGAGCAGTGCAGGGGGACAGGGAATAGGGGCTGTGGTCAGTTCATCAAACATTGTCTCTGCCGCTGCTCTCTCGACAGAGAGACAACTCCTCATACTCTTTCCCTGCTCCAACATGGACTCCTCCACAGGCTGCAGGTGGATCTCTGCTCCATCTCTGTGGGCTGCAGGGGCACAGTTGCCTCACTATGGACTTCACCTCAGCTCTGGCACCTGAAGCATCTCCTGCCCCTTCGTCTTCACTGACCTGGGTGTCTGCACAGTTGTTTCTTTCATATTCACTCTTCTTCCTGGCTGCTGTTGTGCCACAGTTTTTCGTCCCTCTTAAATCTGTTATCCCAGAGGTGCTACCACTGTTGGTGGGCTCGGCCCTGGCTCCCTCTTAGAGCTGGCTGGTGTTGTCTTTATATAGAAGCTCCCCTTTTAGCTCACATCACTGCAAAGACCTGGCCACACAAACCCTGTACAAGTCTTGTCTTTCAAAATGTTTCCTAACAAAGTAAATTCATACTAGAAATTAAGGGTTAGGATTTTCTGCCTCATAGCAGAATCACTTCACTAAACAGAAATCGTAATTCATTGCTCCTTTGCTTTCACTCCAAATACTATGTTCTGCTTATTATGGACTGTATCAACTGTATTAATGAATATTCTCAACCTTTTCTTTTTTTTTGCTTTTTTTTTTGCTTTATTTTTTTATGATATTAGACTGATCTCAAACTCACCATTGGATGAGGATGTTGGAGTGGGATACAGTTTGTCTTATCATTATTTAAACTGGGACGTGAGTACTCAAAAGAAATGACAATATGGTCAATTTAGGCATCAAGATTTCTTCAGCCTCTGGGAATTTGAATTTATTTGGTACCTCCCTTTAGACTGAAAGTTCGTTGAACTTTTTGTAATATAGAAGATAACCTATAACTCTATAGTAGATGTCATGAAATAGAGCAGAGACAGATAAAGATATTGTTTCACTATATTTTTTCATGAGAGTGAATTATTTAGTCTTATCAAAGTGGATAGCTTTCAAAGGCTCCCACAGTCCCTCAGCAGAAAGATTTTTATTCAGTCAAAGATGTTATATAATTTCAGGATGCATTTCAATAAAGTTCAGTGAAAATAAGCCATATTTTTTATTATATGTGTTCTTTGTTGATTGAAGACACTTTCTATACTGAATGTTCTAGTCATGTGTACCTCCATCTCAGTTCCTTCTGCCCACAGTGGAAACTGGAAACAATAAGCGCCTTGTTAAGTTTGAGATTCTGTTACAGTTATGACTAATAAAACTATTTCTATTGCATGAGGACTACACACATAAACTGGTGTCAGTCCCTTGAGCACAAACCTATGCTCTTAAATTAACAGCCAAACCTTTGTACCTTTTTCTGCACTTTCAAGACTCAGAACATATGGCAATACTGAGATAGTTAAAAATATTGCAGTACATTTAAAGAAAGACAGGTGTTTCACTCTGAAAAAATCTAGTTTCTCCTGGCATGTGAATACCTGTGATTCCACAATGAATGGCATGAAGGGTTTTAACAGTGATGGCTTCAGGATGTGTAGTGTGAGAACAGACTTCAAAGTCTGTATAGGAAGAGGTGTATTCTGCATCTTGTGATATGTCTGAGTGGTGAAGTACGAGATTATCATGGGCTCTATTTTAATATAATTCAGAGTAAGTGGGTAAGATTCCCTCATTTGATTGTTAATGCTTTTCTTAACCCAACGTAATACACTATGGGACAGTTTAAACTGGGAATTCTCTTATTCCAACTATAGGGAGCGAACTGATGTTTTATTTGCAGAAAACCTCTCTCCAGACCTTCTAAATTTTGATCTATATTTGAGGAGCAGCACAACCTTTTTTTCAGTGCCTACTTTATCATGCTATTTGTCACACTGTGCAGCTCATAGCAATTTGATGGTCTGTTTGTATTCCTGCTTTAGCCCTGGAGTGACTCTGATTGTCATTCAGGGACAGAGGTGAAGCTCAAGTCATTTTACAAGGGTATGTGTCTCCCATCTGTCAAATTTTCTGGATACATTTTATGGAGGTTTGTGTTTTGTCTTCTCTGTCCTATGTCAGTTTCTTGCTTTTCCCTTACCATATGTAGTTTCTCTATATTCTTCAGTTGTGCTTACTTTCTTCTTGCTGACTGAATGATGATACTGATATTCAATTAGGATTTGAAGAATAAATGTGCAGTTATCCTGTAATGTATCACTGGTAGCATGAAATATATTTATCTCCATAAATTTCCATAGAAATTTATGGAACTTCATTTCATGTATACTAAATGAGAAGCCCCCTGATGAAGTGTTCCTTTAACATGTTAAATAATGTCCAGCTAAACTCAAATAAATACTAACGTACAGTACTTAAAGAGAAAACCAGTCCAGCTAAAACAAAAAAAAATAGTCTTCATGATGGCCATTGTGACTTAACAAATGAGGCAGATTTTGAAAACAAATGTTCAGAAGGGTTAAAACTGTGGAGCCAGATGTTTTACAAACTATCCTCATCCCTGTCTTGATAGTGAACTGTGAAACCAGATCGTTTCCAGATCTCAGCCCCCCCGATTAAATGAGCTGCACAGTATTTGATTACAGAGTATAATCAACATGTAGCAAAACTGAGTGAATAATTCATAATGTGTCATTTATCTGACAATTTTTGCCTCTATTTCTGTTTGTCAGTTGTCAGTGAGAGTATTATGATGTTTTCAAATGCATCCCTTATTTGAATTTATTTGCTGAACAAATGATTCTTATTCTGTTCTTCATCCACAGGCAGTTTTTTGTGAGTGTTCAACACTGGAAGATGCAGTTATATTTATTTATTTGGCATATGTATTATGTGATATTTCTCTGTTTCCTGAATGGATGGCACCTAGATCAAAATGAAACTTCAATATAAAAATTCTGCATTCATTTTCTTCCAGTATAGACCTAAAATTCTTGGACAAAGGCTGTCATGCCTCACTAGACTTCAGACCCCAGTCTAAGAATAGAGGACTTATCAATTACTTTTGAGATCACCTAAAGTTGCGTACGTACTGCCAAAGAGATTTGAGTATGCTGATTCTATGAGCAGCCAGAATGGTGTACAAAGAAACTACACTTATTGGGCCTCTCACCCTCTCATTTCACTTCTGAAATTAATCTGGGTTAACACTGTTCTCCAAAAAAAGTTAATTATTTCAGTCTTTTCATCTTTTGCAAAATAGCCTTAAAGACAGATACTTCTCATTTGGGACTCTGCATTTCAAATGAATCTGCTTGGATAGAGGCATGATACCCATCCCAGAGCATTAGGCCATATGGATAGAATACTGTCTTTATTGTCTTCTTTTTCTTTTATTTGTGGCTATGTAATAGCCCGGTTTCTATGGAGGAGCTACTTGCTCTCCTTGACTTCCTCCCAGAATGCTTTAAGTACTCTACTAACTCCAGGTTTTCTCTCAAGATTCATGTGGATTCACGCATGTGGATGGCAAAACAGTTCTTAAAAAGATAAGAACGTTGCTGCGCCACTGAATATTTCTGAGTGATTACAGTTACCCAGCCAGTAAGCTCCCAGCTCAAAGAGATTGTGCCCAGTGCAGTTAGGCTTCTACATAGTTGGACATTCCTGGGGTGCCAGATTTAATGTGCATAAGACTTAATAAACGTTATTTGGTTCCTTAGCTATGTGAGCTATGTATAAGAGCAATAAGTAAAAGATTTAATTAAAAATGTAATTGCGCATTTCCGAAAGGAAGTTTTTCATCCTTTCTTACAGTTTTCTAAGGACTTTTATAATTGCAGCAGCTTGTGTAAAATGTTTAATACAGGAACAAAATTCCTATGGCACAATTTTCATTACTATTTTCTGTGTACATCTCAACACATAAGCCCAATTCTGCATACTACTCATGTTGATAGCACTTACTCCTTAGATTAAATCTTAGATGCACATAATGTTCCTCACAATAAAAAGAAAAAAAAAAGTCTTCAATTATAACACAATTGGGAATCCTTGTGATGCATATAAAATGCTTTTAAAGTTTTTCTCTTGCTTTGTGATCTTTTTCTGCATTCCTCATAGATTGTCAGTATTGATGGTTTGGGATCTGATACTGATATGAAACTTGTGAGAAACTCAAGGCTGAAATGTTCACAGTTCTGAAGGATAAACAGAAACCATTTACAATTATGCATGGAACAAGTTCAAGGAAGAATATTGTCTCAGCCTGTTGCTTGCACTTAACCACAGAGATTCACAGTATGTGGGGTAGAGTGAGAGATGAGGCATAGCATGATAAGAGATGGGGCACAGGGTTGATACTGGAGACCCTACAGCAATAAACAATGAACTGGAGCATAGAGACAAAAAGTGCTATATATAGTAAGTCTCAATGCAAATGGAGTTTGATACCAAAGAAGAAGATCAAAGGTTTAAAGGAGTGTTAGGAAACATACAAAAACTATCTGAAGAAGTTCTCTGAAGGAGAAATTCAAAAACATCAACATGAACATTATATTTATTTTGGTGAAAGACTCTGGGTGCTAACAACACACACTATAACTCACTCCTGCCCCCACCACCATCACCACAAGACTGAAATTATTAATTTTAAGATTCTAAAGGGTTCTATCTGGATTAAGTATGTAAAAACCCACAATCCAAACCCAAACAAACAAAAACCAAACAAAAAACCCCAAGAAAACAAAACCAAAATGGTAAAATGGGTAACTTTTGTAAAAAAATAAGAGCTACTTTTTATAAGTACCACACAAGTACAAATCTGGAAATGTAAAACTGAAAACTTAAAGAGATATCTATTAATTCTTTACGATATTTTCCTAGAACAAAATAATCTGTATGAAATTCCAAGGGCAAAACTTGAAATACTTCTCCAAGAGTGACAGAAATAAAAATAAACTTGCTTTTGGTAATTTAAATGGATTTTTTTTTATGCCCTGATAGATATGAGGTGTCTAATTCTAAGATATGAAATGTGCAGAAATTATTTAGTGTTGAATACTATCACAGCTTTTACCTTTTTGCTACCACATACACACAGACACTCACACAAAATAAAATATTTTTGTACATATCAGGTAATTCTTTCTCTAGTTCCAGGATATGGAGCTTATAGTGGCCAGTAAGAGATAACTGAGGATCAGGTTAAAATTGACAGCAGAGAGGAAAATAGCACCCAACTCAGTGGGGCTCCATTCTTTAATCATGACATTTTAATGACACTATGGGGAAAATAGTAATTCAGCACTCAAGATCAGTCCATGTTCAAGTAACTGGTGTGTTTTGAATACCACTATTTGGAGTCTCTCAACAAATTATCACAGACAATTAAGCACAGGTGTTTTGAAAGAATCTTGCTAGTTGTCCCAGATACCATAATTTATGAACAGAATGCTTTCCTCTCCCTAGGAGAATTTTCATAAAAAAAAAAAATCCAATATACTTTCCAACTAATGATAAGTAACTGATATGACAAGAATTGACAGGTCACAACTTCCTCCTTCAGCCTTACTCAAGGCTGTAGATTTCATAAAGTTTTAAATGCATTTAAATATGCAAAACTCAACAGGAGATTTCTGGTTTAAAGCACCTGCTATCTTCACCTGAACATTCAAAATATGAAAGAAAATATCTTTAAAGTGCATCTTTTGAACTTTACTGATAACTGATATTCTGAAAAAGCATAGCCAAACCATATTTCTAATACGTAGTCATCTTATTTCTAAGATAAGATTGTATGGTACTTCATAATTCAATGGCATTTTCATAAATGTTTTAATGCAGAAACACAGCCTTTTAAAAAGGCACACTCACAATGTATTCACAAAAAGAGAAATAATGAGATAAATTGTTCTCTTTTTTTCTTAATAAGGAAGGAATAAAAGTGAAAAAATGTCTCCATAAGTACTGCAAAACTATTATTGTAAAAATACATTATATTCTATGAACAGTCGTTTAGTTATTTCAGAACATTAACTAGAAATTATTTAATATTGTTTGTTTTCTCTAACAATTTTAAAGACTGAGGTTACATGAAGGAGTGATGGCTAAATATAAAATTTTAGCAATCTTGAAAAGAGCCATAAAAATAATTTTATTAGTACTTCAATTTCTTATATTTTGATCCTCTTCCTTGTTATTGTTTTCATTATTTTTATTATGGAGCAGAATATTAATGAATTTAAAGAAATATCTCTAAATAATATTTCTTAGGAAGACATGTAAACCTTTTAAAAAATCTGACTGTATTCACATACATACATTTTAAATAGTTTCACAAGAAAATTTACTGGCACAGGGATAAAAAGGAATTAACATAAAATAATTTTAGAATCACAGAATGACTGGTTTGAATTGGAAAAAAAATGTAAAGGTCTTCTGGTTTCAACCATGTGCAGGGACACCTTTCACTAGATCAGGTTGCTCAAAGCATATTCAAATACTCAGAGCAAGGTTTCATAGAAAGGTGCTTTCTTTCACATGTCAAGTGAAACTTGTATAAGAAATACAAACCCAAGGCATAAAGTCTAAATTGTGATCAGAGCCTCTGATAATCTTTCCAGCCCAACCTTTCATACAAATATATCTCTGCTCATTAAATTCTGTTTCCTTTGCTTAGACAGGAAATGAATATTCTAGTATTCCATTAAAGTCAGCTAAATAATCTGATATTGAACAGTTTAGAAATGCATACATTTTTAAAGTATTTCTATGTATATTTGCTGCCATGTGATGCAATAAATGATAATTTAGATACTACGAAACTTTGACTTTTATTATCACAATAACTGAAGGTCTTTGTTAGAACAAGTTTCTAACACACATTCATATCTAAGTTGAAGCAAAACCTGTTAAAAACCCTTCTGAATTAGACATATTAGTTCTTTTTACATAAGTAAAAATGGGAAGGGGTGGGGAGGGAAATTAAAAAAACCAGTTCAAATAGAAACTATTTTTTTCAACACTTAAAAATGCATGGGTTTAATCAAGAAAATTAGTCCTGTACTTTTCTAATGCTTTCCACAGGTACCCCTAAAATAATATTGATGCTTTTTGGTCAGACACATTACTGCTTACAACACTCATTAAAGTTGTTGGAGATATAACATAGGTAAGGACTGGTTTGGGTCATTTCTACCACTCCCATCTCACAGAAAAGCAAACAATTCAACTTTTGAATCAGTGAATAAAAGGAAAACACAAGTACTGCTTTCAGGTTGGAAGTATTTAGTCAACCCAGAATGACCGATCTTGTACTTGAAAATGAATTTACTTCTTTCAAATAAATACATGTTCACTTCTGGACTTTACAGGGAACAATTTAAAGTTCATTCGTGGGGAGTCTTGGAAACAATGTAGGTAAAATTTTAATAGGTTTTGTTGAAGAAACATCTTTCAAAAAGGGAATTTTTTTTTCACCATGACTTTCTTCTTAGTACATGTTCATGTTTTTTGTTGTTTGGATTCTCTTCTAATGTTAGAACAGTAAATCTAAAGGTGTTTTAAAGAGGCTTTCATTGTTTTTTTTATGTTGGAAGTTGTTTTTTATGCTTCCTTTAAAAGATTCAGTCAGCACAATAAAAAAGATAAAATGAATTAATAAAGGTTTTATTTTATAGTCTATAGTGCTACTTGTAAGCTGAATAGCCATTCATGAAAAGAAACCAGGCAATATTTCTCAGTTGAAAAAGACAAGTGATACAAAAATATGTGGTTTCCTACAGTTCTTTATGGATCAGTAATTTCTTCACAACCATGTTTCTAAAGGACCATCACAGAGGAATATGTTTAACTGTTTTACAGTCTAATTAGATGTGGCATCTGTCAAATGTGCCTGATTTATCTCTAACAACTGCTAAACTACATATCAGAATATATGTTGACCAGTTAAAAAGAAAAGTCCAAAGGGTACTGGATACTGGCAAGAGACAAAAATTTACTTGAAGAGAGTTTTACTGTCTGAAAACAGAAAGCTATTTATAAAAATACAATTTTTTTATTATTTTGATAATAAAATTCAGACTATTAGCTAAACTTTAGCTAAACTTTATGGTACTATTATTAGTCTGAACAGAAGTATGTTTCCGCTTGCGTGACTGCTGAAGGCACACAAACAAGACATGAGAAAAGGAGAGTGGGGAGCTAAGCCTAAGTGAGTGTTCTGTAAGAATCAATCTAGCAGTGCCATCCCAAAATAATAAGTTTACTATTTGGAATGTCTTATTATTTTCCATTTTTAATTAAAAGGAAAAAGAAGTATGAAGGAGAGTCCTTAGGGATGGGAGCCTTGGCTGCAGTGAATGTGATGACGATGAGATGTGAAGTATACAATTCTACATGGAGGGAAACTGAGTGATAAGTAGAATTAAAATGCTGAACTTCAGGAGACCTATCTTTCCCTCTTCAAGGGTGTACTTGCAGGAACCCTGTGGTTTAGAGCTTTAGAAAGTAAGGGAGCCCAAGAGATACTAATTAATATTGACATTAATATTCAAACATCATTTCCTCCAAGGTCAAGAATGGCACATCCCTATGAGAAAGAAATTGAGTAACATGGGCAGGAGACCTGCATTCATGAGTGAGTAGCTTCTGAAAAAACTCCAGTGGAAGAAGGAAGCCTATGGAATGCGAAAAAAGGGATAGACCACTTGGGAGGAATATTAGAATGTTTCAGACTCTGCAGGGATGTGTCAAAGAAGGCCAAAGTCCACTTGGAATTAAATTTAGCAAAGGATGTCAAGGACAGTAAGAAGGGCTTCTTCAAGTACACCAGCAGCAAAAGAAAGATTAGTCAGAATGTGGACCCACTGCTGACTGAAGTGGGTGCCCTGGTGATGGAGGATACATAGAAGGCAAAGTTAGTGAATGCCTTCTTTGCTTCAGTTGTCCATGAGCCAGCAATGTGCTCTTGAAGCCAAGAAGGCCAGTGGTATCCTGGAGTGCATTAGAAAGAGTGTGGACAGCAGGTTGAGGGAGGTAATCCTGCCCCTCTACCACACCCTGGAGTACTATGTCCAGTTCTGGAGTCCCCAGTGTAAGAAAGACAAGAAACTACTAGAGAGGGTCTGACTAAGGGCTATGAAGATTATTAGAGAACTGGAGCTTCTCTGTTATGATGAAAGGCTGAGGGAGCTGAAACTGTTTAGTGTGGAGAAGACTGAGAGGGGATCTTATCACTGTACACAAGGGCAGGTGTCAAGAGAATGGAGCCAGGCTCCTTTCACAGTGCCCAGTGACATGTCAAGGACCTACAGGCACAAACTGAAACACAAGAAGATCCATTTGAATATAAGGAAGAACTTTCCTTTGAGAGTGACAGAACTTCGGACATGTTGTCCAGGGAGGTTGTGAGGTCTCCTGCTCTGGAGATATTCAAAATTCACCTGGATATGATCCTGTGCAACCTGCTGTAGGTGAACTAGCTTTAGCAAGGGGTAATTGGATTAAATGATCTCCACACGTACTTTCCAACCCTAACCATTCTGTGATTCTGTGAAAGACTATTAAAATAATCAAAGGACAGAGAGATGAATTCTGCAGAAAAATTACTGACGAGATTTATTTTTTCCCAATACTCTTCTGGGAGCCTCACAATGTCAGTGCTCATTAGACCAGGGGTCATTCTCTATATGTGAATCTTTCTGCATCTGAAGTGTGTTTTGTTAAGAACTCATGGAAATACACAGACACATGGGAATGTATGTGGAATGTATATGGAATGGTAATGATGAAAACTTCAAATTTTTGTTTNAAGTTGTTTTTTATGCTTCCTTTAAAAGATTCAGTCAGCACCATAAAAAAGATAAAATGAATTAATAAAGGTTTTATTTTATAGTCTATAGTGCTACTTGTAAGCTGAATAGCCATTCATGAAAAGAAACCAGGCAATATTTCTCAGTTGAAAAAGACAAGTGATACAAAAATATGTGGTTTCCTACAGTTCTTTATGGATCAGTAATTTCTTCACAACCATGTTTCTAAAGGACCATCACAGAGGAATATGTTTAACTGTTTTACAGTCTAATTAGATGTGGCATCTGTCAAATGTGCCTGATTTATCTCTAACAACTGCTAAACTACATATCAGAATATATGTTGACCAGTTAAAAAGAAAAGTCCAAAGGGTACTGGATACTGGCAAGAGACAAAAATTTACTTGAAGAGAGTTTTACTGTCTGAAAACAGAAAGCTATTTATAAAAATACAATTTTTTTATTATTTTGATAATAAAATTCAGACTATTAGCTAAACTTTAGCTAAACTTTATGGTACTATTATTAGTCTGAACAGAAGTATGTTTCCGCTTGCGTGACTGCTGAAGGCACACAAACAAGACATGAGAAAAGGAGAGTGGGGAGCTAAGCCTAAGTGAGTGTTCTGTAAGAATCAATCTAGCAGTGCCATCCCAAAATAATAAGTTTACTATTTGGAATGTCTTATTATTTTCCATTTTTAATTAAAAGGAAAAAGAAGTATGAAGGAGAGTCCTTAGGGATGGGAGCCTTGGCTGCAGTGAATGTGATGACGATGAGATGTGAAGTATACAATTCTACATGGAGGGAAACTGAGTGATAAGTAGAATTAAAATGCTGAACTTCAGGAGACCTATCTTTCCCTCTTCAAGGGTGTACTTGCAGGAACCCTGTGGTTTAGAGCTTTAGAAAGTAAGGGAGCCCAAGAGATACTAATTAATATTGACATTAATATTCAAACATCATTTCCTCCAAGGTCAAGAATGGCACATCCCTATGAGAAAGAAATTGAGTAACATGGGCAGGAGACCTGCAGTCATGAGTGAGTAGCTTCTGAAAAAACTCCAGTGGAAGAAGGAAGCCTATGGAATGCGAAAAAAGGGATAGACCACTTGGGAGGAATATTAGAATGTTTCAGACTCTGCAGGGATGTGTCAAAGAAGGCCAAAGTCCACTTGGAATTAAATTTAGCAAAGGATGTCAAGGACAGTAAGAAGGGCTTCTTCAAGTACACCAGCAGCAAAAGAAAGATTAGTCAGAATGTGGACCCACTGCTGACTGAAGTGGGTGCCCTGGTGATGGAGGATACATAGAAGGCAAAGTTAGTGAATGCCTTCTTTGCTTCAGTTGTCCATGAGCCAGCAATGTGCTCTTGAAGCCAAGAAGGCCAGTGGTATCCTGGAGTGCATTAGAAAGAGTGTGGACAGCAGGTTGAGGGAGGTAATCCTGCCCCTCTACCACACCCTGGAGTACTATGTCCAGTTCTGGAGTCCCCAGTGTAAGAAAGACAAGAAACTACTAGAGAGGGTCTGACTAAGGGCTATGAAGATTATTAGAGAACTGGAGCTTCTCTGTTATGATGAAAGGCTGAGGGAGCTGAAACTGTTTAGTGTGGAGAAGACTGAGAGGGGATCTTATCACTGTACACAAGGGCAGGTGTCAAGAGAATGGAGCCAGGCTCCTTTCACAGTGCCCAGTGACATGTCAAGGACCTACAGGCACAAACTGAAACACAAGAAGATCCATTTGAATATAAGGAAGAACTTTCCTTTGAGAGTGACAGAACTTCGGACATGTTGTCCAGGGAGGTTGTGAGGTCTCCTGCTCTGGAGATATTCAAAATTCACCTGGATATGATCCTGTGCAACCTGCTGTAGGTGAACTAGCTTTAGCAAGGGGTAATTGGATTAAATGATCTCCACACGTACTTTCCAACCCTAACCATTCTGTGATTCTGTGAAAGACTATTAAAATAATCAAAGGACAGAGAGATGAATTCTGCAGAAAAATTACTGACGAGATTTATTTTTTCCCAATACTCTTCTGGGAGCCTCACAATGTCAGTGCTCATTAGACCAGGGGTCATTCTCTATATGTGAATCTTTCTGCATCTGAAGTGTGTTTTGTTAAGAACTCATGGAAATACACAGACACATGGGAATGTATGTGGAATGTATATGGAATGGTAATGATGAAAACTTCAAATTTTTGTTTAATTAAGTTCACGTTTCCCAAATAAAACACTTCTCTGACTGTCATTTTCTGCTAATAGGTCTTAATAATACCTGGGACTGACTGTCTCCACAGAGGGCATACATCTTTCTAAGTCTTCAAAAGAATTTAGGCCTTGACCTCTCTGGTTGTATTACTACACAAAGATACCAATTAAAATAATTTGCAATATGGATACTAGTCTATAAGAACTGAGACTAAACTCAGTAACTCATTTCACAGAGGGCATTGAAAAGCTGTCAGAGGATAACAATTTCGGTCACTACTGGCCTGGTACAGTTGTGAAGAAGGGATGTAGAGGTGCAGTGCTCTATCTTGTTACTGGCTATAAGGGCCATCCAACCTATTTAACTTTAATTATTTACATTTGTATTGTACTTTTTTTCTCTTTTCTCAGGAAGAAATGCCTTTAATCACCAGCAATGCTCAAAGACAATTAAGCTATTTAATTTTTAAAATGTAATATTGGGTAATATTAGGAGAAAGAAAGCTAAGTTAAACATTCTTCTCCCATATAGATCAATATAAGGTATTGATTTTTTTTTTAATTTTTAGTTTCATTCTGATAGCTTTTTGTTTCCCCACTCTCAGGATAGAAGAAATCATTCTACGACCATTTGACTGGGGCATTGTATTTTAGGATTCTGACTTTATCTGAAGGGGGACTTCAATATCTTGGTATTCTAGGAAAACAATGAAAACATGGGTAGTGCCTGTGAAAATCTCTGGGATAAGATGGCCAATTCTAGTCACAGTGCTTTCAAATAGTGAGCTCATTCCTCAGCTATTACAATTATAGTGAGTCATCACATTGTATTTCAGCACTTCAGCATCTCAGGATACATCCTACCCATTTTAAACATCTGCAAAACTCCATTTTTTAGTTAAAACTCTACTGAATATTGATTAAAACTCTCAAAGACAGAGGAATAGGGGAGAGAGAAAGGGGGAGTGGAAGTGGAAAAGAGACATCTTTAAAAACAAAATTTTGCATAAACTCAGCGAAATGTATTAGGTTTTGAATTGTACCACAGTGATGTGTTTTGAATTGACTATACTTGAATTGGAGTGTGTTCATCTACACTTTACAGAGTAAATATTGCAAAAATGTTAAACTAAAGGTAGATTTCATGGAGGTCAGCTCAGTAAAGTTTTTTTTACACATATATTTTAGATAGGGAAGAGGAGCTCACCTAGAATTACTCCCTCAGTTGTCCATGCTAAATTCTGCCTACAGTATCTTTATAGTAACTTTCATGTTTCATCTTTCTTATGGTCTTTGCTGTTGTTCTCAGAAGCCTGAGTGACATGCAAAGGCAATATAGATTGAAATTTTGTATTAAGAATGGCAAGAATACTTGTATCATTATAATTTGCATTGATTGCAGGACTTTGAGTCATGGATTCAAAAACCCAATTTTGCCAAACCAAGAATTATGCATTTATCCAAGGCTTAAGGACTCAGGAGCAGGATTTAGTTCTGTCAACAGGATCTTGTAATTTTCTTTTGTTAAAGACAAACATTAAGAGTTTAGGGTTACCTAGTAGTTTCTTATACATTGCTTTTAATATCAATTATATTAATGTAAGAAATAAATAATAAGCATAATCAGTTATCAAAACAGGTATTCCTTCTGCCCTATCTTCCAGTCTTTCCCTGTGATCAATTTCTGTTAAGTGATTCTTATTTTTACAAGGTAAAAAAGGACTCATGTAGCCAAGTTGTACTGAGGAAACACTAGTTTCCATAGTCATGAAGACAAATCTCCAATATCTTTGAGGAAAAAAAAGAGCAAAATTACAAGTAGACACTGCTTAAAAAAAAAAAAAAGTGCACAGAATTATTATAGAGGCAAAAATATATATTGAAAAATGTGCAATTAATGTAACTTTGATAGCAGGGTCTTTTAGGACATATTTTAAACATGTATAGAATTGTGTCACAGTTTCTTGCAGATGCCTGTTATTGACAGCATAGGTGGAACAGTCTTTACATTGCTTACAAAGACAATGAAACAAGCTCCAAAACTAAATGCAGATATGTGTCTTTTCTTCAGAACTGAGGAAAAAATACCTCTATTTCTTGTCCTGGTATCAGCACCCCTCTTCTGATACTCAGTTGTAATTGTTGTGATTCAATCAATGTCACACCCCTAAGGCATGTCTTCATATAATTTCCTTAAGGAATATATTCATCAGCCTTTTAGGCAGAGATCATTGTCTTGAGAATGAAGTGAACTAAAACAGAAAAATGGAGCCTTGTCAAAGCTATTATTCTAATTAAATTTTGTTTTCCATACCAAAAAGGTACACAATTATCTATCTACATTACTATACATATTTATTAGCTTAATATATACAGAAATATATTGCATTTGCAACAGAAATATAGAACAGAGAAAACTTCATCAAATGTATTACTGTGGCTTAACAAGTTACTCCATAATAGATCATTGGCTAATGTGTATTTTTCAGCCTGCAGCAATAGAAAATAAAATGACTTTGTTTACCAGTAAGCCTTTTGCTATTTGATATTTAGTGGTGTTTCTTACTTTACAAATACAGCACACCAAGAAATACAAACAGGTATTACAACTGATAGTATAATTAAAACTTGCCATCTCAGAAACAAAGGAGGTTGTTAAAAGCAAAAGCATAGTGAAATTTTATTTGTACACTTTTTCAGAGAAAGTTTAGACAGAAAAATGTAGAATGCAAACATATCTATTTTGATTTTGCATAAGATACATGTCAGTGTTTTCAGCTGTGTGAGATTTCTACAGAATTTTATGAGACCTTTGAATGTCAAAGAATTTCTATGAACTAAAAAAACCCCAAAAAATCTACTTTTGACAAGTCCTCCAGATTTGGCTTTCCTACAATTTGACCATCTGTTTGTGCTGGACCTGGATTTCTCTGATACTGGCAATGGCCACTATTGTCTCAGGTGGTGAATGGAAGAGAAGAAATGGTGACATATGGTAGTGGGATGCTTAATTCAGCCGAGAAAAACCAAAATGTACTACATAAAAACAATTACAGTTTATCTTTTATGCACTGAACATACAGAACAGCATTTTAAAGATTTTAGTGACTTACATTTTTTAAGGATTTAGTAAAAATTAGTTAAATGTCTTTAGGCTAAAAACAGATAAAAAATAATTTTGCAGCCTGCATTCTGAGTTAGGGGAGTAAGAAAAGTGCTTATGCCATCAGTTTACATGCTGAATTTAGGTCTAATAAGGAACATAAAAAGTTTCCCTCGTTAGACAACAGAGGTACCTCAAAAAGGATATTTAGAACACCTAAATTAATTTACAGGTGCCTTCCTTAGGTTCTTCAAAGTACTCTGCATACTCCTTAAAATAGAAAACTGGAAAAATTAATGTTAAAAATTCTTATCTTTTCACAAAAAGATGCAGTTGTTTTTAAATCTATACTTTTTGGCTACCCTCACTTTTCAGGAAGAGGATATGGAAACAGGCTTTTCAAAAATGGACAGGTAGTGTTGCAAACTTGCAGAAAAAGAGTTTTACCTTCCATGTCCTGTAAAGCTGAAACTTTCTGCATAGCAATGCAGATCAAGAACATCTCTTTGTGGTGAAGCACTGTGCTTTGTTCTACTTAAGATAAATAGTCTTTCTTTTTATAAAATCTTCATTCTGATATACCATCAGTCAAAGCAAACCCTACCCAGATACTGAGGTGATCATTTATTTTTGTATATTCTACCATCGAAATAATGTGCAGAGAAGTTTCAAACCATGCCAGGCAGTGGGAAAAAAAAAAAAAAAAAAGAAAAAAAAAAAGAAAAACCTAAACATTCCCCTCTCTGCCCCCACATTAAAGCCATGGAAAGAAGACCCGATCAACGTGCAATCTCTTCTTGATGGACAAACTCTGAAAGAGTTAACTTGCTTAATGCATAAATACTAAAACCAACGCATAATCAGAGTTTCCACTTAGTATATTCTGCATAGCGTTCCATTTAGATTTACTGAAGAAATGGTCCTCCTATGGATACAACAGACTTCAATAGGTTGGGTTTAAGACTCAGTACAATGAAGTGGAATGACATTTAATTACTGATGTGCAGCCATTCAGTTCAGCTAATTATGATCCCTGGAGTTTAGTCATCATATGTAATTAACTTTTACTTTCATAAAAGCTTAATGTGTTGCAAAAGCAGCCATGGCTGTGAATTTTACACTTCAGGATTACTGACAGAATTCAAAATGAATTCTAAAAGACAATTTTTCTCACTAAGTGTTAATATAGCCATCTGCTCTAAAACAATGTAAATTTGTTTTAATGGTAGCACATCATTATCTGTTATTTTTTTTTTAAACTTTCATGCTTTCATGGCCACAGTAGCTGCAGTATAAACAAGTGGGAGAATAATTCAGCTCTGGACAAACAATCAAAATCTATTCAAACAAAACTAGCAAAAGGACTGATGAATGATATTTGAAAGGACAGATGAGGGTTTTTTAGCTTTTGTTTTGTTTTGTTTCAAAAAAGCCAACACTGAAAACCATTGCAATTATCAGAACTTAATTTGATTTCTATTTCTAGAGCATCTTAGTACTAACTATGAAATATAAAGATCAATATAACGATTTTGTAGAAAGAAAGTTCACTTCATGTGTATTTACTCAGGTTTTACTGATCTTTGTTACAGAAAAGGGAAAATAGATCAATGTTCCTAAGTAAAATCAGGGAAGAATTGTATCCAGTCACAGCAAAATCATGAGTCGTGCTTACCAAGATAATTGCAACACATCTGTATGATATAATACTGTGGACTGGAGGCAATTAGCTCTGAGTGAATAGGTGAGAGTAGCAAGGCACTGTCACAGTTTGGTGAAACTTTCTAACCAGGCTGAAATAATCCTTTTCGCAATAGATTTATGTTGCATATTAACAGAATGCTATTGCATATACACCAAACAGTTGGATTCAATATAACCCAGGAGAATCCAAAACATATTTATGAGAGTTATTGGTCAACAACAAATTTATTTTGAAAATGTTGGTAGCAGTGGCACAGCTCAGGCTTAAGCAGCGGAGGCAACAGACACTTGGCCACAAGGCCTACACTGAAACCAGCTCAGCCTTGCTTCAAAACAAGCCCAGGCCAGCCCTTAGACTACATTCTCAAGTGAGGAGTACATATCATTTTACAAAAAAATGGCAAAATAATTTTTACTGGCCTACAATGCTGTAACTGCATTGCCTCACTCTGTAAGGAACTGGAGAGTGATAGAAGAGGCTAGTCCTAACTAAAGAAAAAAACATATAAAGGTGGTTGTAATAAAAATAATATACTTTTATGAACCTTTTATAAGTTATAGAACAACAAAAGCAAGAGAACATGAAGTAGGCCAAATATGAGGAGGCATTTCCAATGGCAGCAAGGTGATGGAAATGATAAAATTTGAAAAGCTTCTGGAACACTCTTATACTCTAAGTAACCTAGTGACAGTACAAATAACCAAGATAATACAAGAAACCAAAAGGATTACACTAAAGTTCAGTCTCATATGCCTGAAAAAATATTCTTTGCAAATTGGAATTGTTATAGTTTTATGTTAGAGATTAACTAAAATTCTATTAAAATTCCCTAAAATTATGATTTGAGATGTTTTCCCTTTCACAGTAGAATCTTATTCATGTTGAAATTCCTATTTGTAGATGTAATAGAAGAATTTAAATGAAAATTGGGCAAGGTTTCCAGTTACCATGGCTGCCTCACAGAATTTCTTCTAAAAATTAAGAACTTACACATTTTCCATAGTAAGATTCCTTTCTTTGTTACATTGATAATATTAAAATGCATGTACATGCACCTATTTAAAAGTTTATTACATTTTTTGTGGTTTTTTTTAATAGTATTTGTGTAAGTATTATAAAGAATTGCTTAAAACTCACTTTGGTAAGTTATTTTTTTGTCATTGCGGCAACTGTCTCAAGTTCTTTTTAGAAGGCAGAACTTATCTTCCAGTCAGTTGGCTTGAATCTTACACCACAAAACTTCAAATTCAAAATTAGGGACATAATTTTAATGTAAACATAATTAATGGAACAAGCACCCAGTATCCTATATAGCAATTTTCCATGTCTGGATTGCTATAGAGAAGTATAGTTGTCTGTGATAATATGACCTCCTTCAGCCAAATTACATTGCTGTTTTCATGCTAAACCCTATAATATCAGGTTCAGTAGATTTATAAACTGAAAAGAATAGATGGCCTTAGGAGAGTAAGAAGTCAGTCAAATAATTTTCATTTTCCTCTAGTCATAAGCGTAAAAAGTCTGTGCAACTATTATTTGGCCTGAAAAGCCTCAGTAAAAATTTCTTTTTCCTCATGTCATATTGCAAGACCTAACTAGAGTTAGTTAGCAGCAATCAAGTAGTTTTTTGGTTGCAGCTTCAAGCACAGACAAGTTCCAGTGTGGGTTTTAGAGGCTAGGATGTTCTAATTTCAGACACAGGCAGATTTAAGCCATACAAATTTCAATTTTTTTTTTTTCATTGATTAAGGAACTTTTGGTTCCTTGGTCCATGAAAACCAATTACTGAATTCCAAATGCAGACAGGATATACAGTAAAAATTGTATATTTTATGTAAAATCAGTTGTAATATTTCATATAGTATGTGTGCTGATACTTGATTCAGCTCTTTGAAAATTATTTTTCATATTTATCTATCAAAGTCCAATAATTAACTTCTTAAATGGAGTAAAGTAGTGCAAGTACAGATGTATCTGAAGCTTAGAGACTGTTAGTCTTTGCCCTGTGGTACAGGCAGCCCAAGGTAACCCTGCTCTTTTGTGTTTCCCTATTCCTTCACTACTTTTCAGGATTTACATGCTTTCACCAGCTGGATGTGCTTCAGGTAACTTACCCCCAGTATATTGAACTCCATTTTTCAAAATGTCATCATCTTGTGTTTTTTTTTTTCTTTGTTAGTTTGTTGTTTTTTTTTTCCAAAGGCAATATAAATTTTTGTACAACATCTCACCTGGATGGGCATGCAATTCTTTTCCATCTTGAATTCTTTATTAAATCCCTAATTACTCCGAGATTCTGAATGTCAATATTAGTTTATTTGTTACAGTAGTTTAGAATTGTGGCTGTGACTACTAAGGGGAGCCTCTGTTTCTCATCTCAATGGAAAGCTGAGGTAGCACTGGCACCCATCCATGTTAAAACTTCTGAAGAGCTCTTGAATCTCATGGTTGTGTGGTAGGCTTAATGCTATAAAATTTAGACAATACCTGGTTTGCTTTTAACATTTGTTGAATCTTAGCATCTATCAATGCAACCCTAATATATTATTTTATCCATTTAAATTGGCTATATGATGTCATCAATTGTGATGTTGAACACATCTTAATATGACTTAACCTTGTCAGTTTGGTGAGCTTTAGTGAACCTAAGACATTAAACCTAAGAAAACTCTAAAGATGTTCAAATACTGTATTCATGCAGCAACTGTACATGGGAAACTTTATTCCACTGTACTCCAGTGACAGCATTATTATTATTATTACTATAATATAGGAGAGCATACCAAGTAGTGCAAGACTTGATACTGCTTCTCATCACATTCCCTAAATAAAATATACTGGCTTGTTTAATTTTTGCTTTACTAAATGAATTGTTATATAATAGGCTCAATAGCTCTCTTACGGCAGTATTGGAAATTAAAATAATATTGAGTAATTCCAGAATTGTTAGTGGGAATATACTTAACATTGTTCTCTGTTACATCAGTCACTATAGTAATAAGCCAAATGCTGAACTGTTTTTTTTCTGTTGTTCAATATCTATCTGTTAAGGCAGTTCCCATATTATATTTACTATCCTTAATGACTTAAACATTCCACCAATAATATATGTCCACAGAGTCTTTATAACTTTTCCATCACTGCTATTGATTTCTGTAGACTTTTTTATGAGTGCAGAATTTTATTTTCTGTATTTTCCATAATAATTACAAAGGTCATTTTTTTTTTTTTTGGTTACCCCCTCCCCACCCCCCAACCCTCCAATTCAGGATTAAATCTTAGCTAATTAACAAGACTGTATTTTAAAAACAGACAAAAGATAAGACCAAGTTTATTTTGGAGCAATTTTCCTAACTTCTACCATTTTAAATGTAAGTATCTTATCTGCCTACCTGCCTGAGCTGGAATTGATCATATTTTAGGCCATCAGATATGCTTACTATCTTTGTGCACCACATTGCTACTGCTATGCATTGTTTGTATGTGTGCAGTCTTGTTTACAGGCTTGTCTTCTGTGTCCCCAGAGGTGTCTAAAGTCTTAAATGACAAAGTTTGAGGTCACACTTTACTGAACAAATCTCCATTAATTACTGCCAGTAGACTACTTGCATCAGCAACCTTCCACAGTTTAATGAGCTGTTGTATTTAAAAGGTCCCACACAAATGCAAAGGAGAAAAGTCCGGGCTAATTTGTCATCTATATTAATTAGAAGTGCTTGTATTTCCTAGATCTCAAATAAAACCAATATCTTAATTCAAAGATATTCTGCTTTAACTAAGCTTTGGGATTAGCAAGAATATTCTCTATCAGTTTTCACCATAGCATTTAAATTAAACTTAATGGAAGAACTGCACAGAACTCTTTTATCTAAGCATACCTGTTAGGAAGGGAATTGAAGTGTGTAACTAACACTAATGATAGGATTTCAAGAGTGACAGTATTTTGAAAATTATATCTAAACTCCCCTATATTTTTAATTTGATGACTACCATGTTGAAATGAAATCAGTCCTGAGCATTTGTAGTGGGATTGGATGGCATGGAGTTTTCTTTCCTTATGTCAGACCTCATATTGTTGAGCTTTGTGTTTATAGATAGAATATTTTTGATAACACAGCGGTGTTTTGCATACTGCTGAACATTGTTCATGCAGCAGAATAATTTCCATCTTTCATCTTCCTTCAAAGGCTTGGTGTGGGCAAGAAGCTGGGATGTAAGATAGCCAGGACAATGGACCCAAACTGAAGAAAAGGGTGTTTCTCTAATTTGCTCTAATAAAATCTAAGAGGAAGGGGGAGAGAGACATTAGCTAAGGCATTTGTCTTCTGAAACAACTACTATGCATACTGAGGCTGCATCTGAGGAAGTGTATAGGCTCTGCTTGCTGATAAGTAGAAAATATACATTTTTTTCTCTGCTTCTGTAGAAAGTATTTGCTTTTCTTTATTGAATTGCCTTTATCTTGTTCCATCTTATTTTCCCCCCATCCCTCTGAGGAAAAGGAAAGAGAGAGCATCTTGGTGGGCATCTAACAGCCAACCATGGTAAATGCACCACAGAATTTCATAAGCACAAAAGCCTCCCTGTTGACCAGCTATTAAACTGATTACATGGATTTTACTGTATTGGCAATACCATCTGTCCAGTAAGGTTTAAACCAAAATGCATGAGCAAAAGTGATCTTTAGAGATAAAAAGGACATTTATTTCACAGAGAACAAAATTCTTTATTTTGGAAAAACTCCATCCTAGGCAATTATATCCAATCTTCTTAACTTTCACCTATAATTTTAATTGCATATAACTTTCTACTCTAATTCTCACCTGTATAGTTACTATGTATTAAGGAACAAACACTTTATTTTATCTGATGGCAATTGTAATGATAAAGGAACCTTCCATAATATAATGTTATGTCTTAGTTAATGAATAGTAAAGTCTTGAATAAGTTCAAATGTGTAGATTGATTAGAAGCATGTATTATTCTCAAAGGCCCTGAAGAACACTGGCAAAAATCTTTTTTTTTGTGAATAACACTTAATTATTTTCAGTCTTTCAATCTCTATGCTAAGATGTTGTTCCAGTTAGCCAACACAGTGGCGGGTCCCTGCCAATAAGTTACTGCTGCAGGAGGAGCCCTCAGGGTAAGACTGGCCCCTGCCCCCTACAGAAAGCTTGTGAGGGCAGCCTCACTAAGTGGCAATCCAGAGGAGCACAGCGTCCTCTGGGTTTGAGCAATCAGCATTACCACCCTGAAAGACATCTGTGCACGCACCAGGTGAATGGAACAAACAGTAAACTGGTGCTGGGTGTCTCAGAGAAGCACAGGTATTAGGATAATATGTCCATTGCAATCAGATTTACACAACCTTGTCTTGCAAGCACAGATAGGTGAATACTTCTTAGTCCTATACCTGCCTGTGTTCTAACTCTGGCTGTGGGAAAAGAGATTTGCCTTACTTACTAGAAAAGGGAAGAGCATACCATCCCATTGTTATGTCTTCCCCAAGAGGTTTTATTGCAGAAGCTGGATAGCTGTCGCCTTTGTAAAGTGAACCTTATTCCCTCCTCCAGATATTTCTAAAAGAGAAAAAAGCCTATGACACTTTGAATTACAGCCCACTACTGCAAAAACAGAATCATTTCTTACTCCAGAGTGAAAAACACCTGGAAAAATTAAGCATCATCCTCTATATATCAATATATATACATTCCAACTACATTTAGAAGAAAACATGATTATGTGTTTGCATTAGAAATACTTCAGTTTTTCAGCATTTGTTGTATTTGAATTTTGTTTGTCTTTAGCTCAATTACATCAAAACCAAGACAGGGTTAAGGTCTTTAGCTCTGCCAGGGAAAGTTAGATATTAGGAAGAAATTCTTTACTAAGAAGGTAATCAAGCATTGGAATGTAATCAGATATCAGGCTCAGGGAAGTGGTAGATTCTCTGTCTCCTGAGGTTTTTAAGATGAGATAGGATGTGGCACGTATTGCCATAGACTAGTAACCAGGGTGGTAGTGGATCAAGGACTGGACTTGATGATCTCAGATGTTTTTTACAACTTGGCTGATTCTGTGATTCTATGAAGGTGACTGAAGATGAGAATATGTTTTCCAGATGGGTTTGTGAAATCTTGATCCTTAAATAAATTCTAGACCTGACTGGACAGGGGCAAAGTTTGAGTTTAGACTCAAGCTCCAGTTCCTTAATCATCTTGGTCCTTTTCTGGACTTGGAAGGACTCTAAAGGCTTGTTGTCTATGAATGCTAGCCACTTTTTAAGAACCATCTCTTAAAAGTGCAGGAGCAAACACCTGAACTCTGAACTTATGGATTTCTTCCAGTTTGAGCTACCCTACAATTCTATAATTAATGAAATTGTTCTGTGGTAGTTAACTGTTAGACTGTTAAAATGTTAATCAATAATAAATTCTTAGTTCCGCACAGAAGATGCCTTTTTCCCATAACAAAATCTGGGGTATAGCAGCATAGAAACCTGCTACAGCTACAGCTTATCCCTGTCAATCCTTTCACCTAGAAAAATCTCTCTTAAGTCATGTTATTACAGAAACAATTTTCAGTCTTTACTGTTTTAATTTACTGAATCAGTCATCTCAGGACTGTGTAATCCTCTATTCATTTTTCTTTTTGAATTTTCCTGGGATCTATCTTCTTTCCTTGTTATTGTTATTCTTCCATGTGTCAGTTCCTGCATTTTCTTTTCAGTTTCAGCAATGAGTTCTACGTTTCCCTTTCTATTGAACCGCCTATGCATTAGATTTTAAGTATGACATTATCTTATACAGCTATAGATAACTTTAATCAGATCAAACTTTCTAGCTCTTAGTTACTTTCACATACCATCTTTGCTTATCTTTTTTTTTTCACAGCTAAATCTGTATTTGCCTGGTTTCCATCCCACTAATGTACCAGATGGTGAAAAAACCAAAATCCCAATTTTGTGCTCTGTCTTCCTAATATAAATTTTCTTTTATTATAATCATTTGACTCTCTGAATGTTATTTCTTTAATTATTTGAATGGAGTCAGTTCCTCATATTTAAATCCCAGAAAAGCATTCTGTGACAATCGTTCTGATCGCATCATTCTCAGGAGCGAATAGTTTCAAAATCTTGCTCTAACACTAAATATCATTGGAGCTTCTGTTTTTTTCTAGTCTTTCTCTGATTCTGTATTATCAGTTTTTCTCTGATTTTATTTTATTTTGAGAATTATATTCATTACAAGACCTTCATATCTGGATGTTTTGTGAGATTAATAAGAATCTGTCTCAAAAAAAGAAAATATATTAACTGAATTAAAGTTTAAGCCAGGAAAAAAAAAAGCAGCTTATTGAACAAAAATATAGTTAAAATTATATAATTCTTTTGACATGCAGGCATCTAGTTCCATTGTCAGCAAACACAGAGTGACAATCATAGAACAGAGTATAAAATAATGTCATAGTTTAGATGGCTTCAAACGAAATAGTTGTACCAAAATTAATCTTGAAATACTTAAAAAAGTGCTTGTAGTAGAGGTGTAAACAGTTATTTTTGAAGAAATGATGAAAAATGGATGAGATTCTAGAAAATTGCACTTGTTGCTAAAGTGGAAGGAGACTGAGACTCATTTGTTTTTGTTTTTATTATTATTATTATTTTTCCTCAACAATATATCGGAAAAATGTGCCCATACACAGGATATAAATTCAGTACCAGCTAGTATGGTTTAATCACAAACAAATCATGTCAATAAAATTTAATTTTGTTCCATGGCAGACTGGCAAATCTGGGAGTGGAGAGAGAATTAGCAAATATTGCATGCTGTGAACCTGGAAAATTATTTGACAAAGCCATACTTGATACCTGTTAAAAAACTAAGTGAAAAAAATTAGGATGCATGTTCATAAATGGATTGAAAAACAAAGACTAGGTTGAAAAACATACAGTACTATTATCAAAGAGTTCTTTGCCCCCCGAGGATAAATAAGGTGACATTTTCTGTTTATCTTGGACAACAGTACCAAATATTTTCATTAGTAACCCTTGAAATTTAATAAGTAGTCCTTTTATTTTGTAAATGACTTTTACCTCTCTAAGATTGTGAGACTGAGAATCATAAGGGGTGGGGCAAGGATTCAAAACTATTTTGATAATTCCAAAAGAGTTGAACAAAAAATATCCAAATCAATAAACACATTTAAGTACTGTAATTAGGTGTTTAAACATTATCAAGAGTTTGACAGATAATCCCTGTGTATTTCCCAGGAGCCTACTACATTATGATAGACTGTCAGCTAGTGTGCTGGAATGGAAACAGACTAATATACATGATTGTCACCAGGAGATATTACTCATGGCACCACTGTCAGTCAGACTGTTAAAAGAAAAGATAGTATTCATGGTGACCTTGCACACCTATAAAGACACCTGCAACACTGAAATGAAGGTATTTTGAAAGCATGGTTCGGCCATGTAAATCACATAATAGGGAGAATGAAGGGCAGATAAATGTTTTAATCAAATTATGAGATTATGTCTGAAGTTCTGAATATTTCAACATTGTTCAGGTACAATAAGATTTCTAAAGGTTTCCTATTGTTGATTATCCATTAGCCTATGGAGAGCAGAGGTCAGCAATCAAATTAAGGTGACTTGCTAATTTACCAATAGCTTGGGTTTTATGAAATGCAAATGAGCTTTACATTTCAGTTTCTCATCTACAAATGGAACAGCATAGTATTTACAACATTGTATAGAGTCTAAAATAAAACTGAAGAATTGAAGCTTCAGTGTGGCCTGTCAGTGGTTAATACCAGACAAGAAAAGTCAGCAAATCAAGTTTCAGGGAAGCAGAAGTTATGGGCCTGCGTTTGCATATGCCCAGCTGCTGGGGATTTTGCAGTTAACTTGGTGAATATCTCTATTTTTCTGCACACTAAGCTGTCAGACAGAGTGTCCTTCTAAATGTTGCTGCTGCATATATCAGTATCGTTATCAAATTAAGATGTTCAGTTTCTCAAATTCTGCTTGATGGAAGTATGTTTGTTGATAAAAGCAAGGGGCTGTGTTTGGAATGCTCTTCATCTTTCAGTTTCTTTATTTTTGAAGGTTTATGAAACAACCTAGTCATTTAGAAATATTTTCATAAAATTATCATGATAAACTTCAGAAACAGTCTGTTGTGTTCTATTAATTTGAACAGAATTTTGCACAGGCTGTTGCTATTTATTGATTAGTGTTCCCAGTGTGGACTCATCTCACCTTCAGTAACATTAAAGGTAGATATTTAGTGTAAACTAGTTATTTAGGCTCTGTCTTCATAATGATAATAGTAGAAACAGCCCACTCCCCCTCAGCTCCTCCCCCAAAAAAACAAAAAACAAAACAACCACCAAAAAAACCCTCAAAAAACCAAACCCCAAACCAGACAAAACCCAGCAGCCTCAAAAGACTGTTAAGTTCAACTTTGAAGAGTTTTTTAAAGAGAAAGTGTCTTGTGTTTTGGAAACAGATGAAAAATAAATATTAGGTTTGATGCTCAATTCAGTCATAAAATGAAGATAGATGAGTTGAAAAGAAGGAAAACAACTTGAGTAATACTGTGATATGGATAAAGTAATAAATAAATAAGTAGGTAAATAAATAAATAAATAGAATGCTGTTTCTTCCAATACCGGTCTTACTCCAAAATCTGTATGTATTGTTCATTGAGGAAAAATTAAAAAAAAAAAAAAAAAAAAAAACCCCACACAAAATAACTCCCACAAATATAATGCCTTGCAGGTTTAGTGTAAAACATGCTAAGGAGGATTTCTGAGGAAAATAATTACTTTCTAAATGCGAATTGGTTTGCTTACGTCTAGCTCTAGAAGAGAGTTCTGACTAAGTAAAATGAAAAGGCTTTTTTACCTCCAATATTAGTGAAAACCTGCTTCCCATTTTTGGGAACTAATTCTGCTGAAAGAATCAATGACTTGAAAGCAAAGAAGGGTTTCATCCTATCTCTGTTTGGCCACCTAAAACAGTCACTTGTTTTGTGATTCCTTTACTGATTTGGTAATTTCCAGTTCTCCTGATGACTCTGTACAGTACCTGTAGAGCTGGCAGATATGAAGCACAATGAAACCCTACAGGCAATCCATACCTTTTGGAGAGACAGCAATAATACATGGGTACATGCAAAAAAGCCTACTGTGTCTCTGCCTGTGCAATTAAATAGCTGAGGTTGTGATTTAATCTGATATGAAGACATCTAGATGCACATGCCCAGGTATAAGTATCCAGACATGGAAGATTTAATCCTGCACTCATCCTGACCTCGAATCTCTAAATTTAATTTCAGGAGGTAGGCAAGTATTGAGAAACACTACCTATCATGGAAGAGGAAAGCATTCTGTCAAGACATTTGTAGAAAAACAAAAAATTAGTTGACCAACTTTAAATATACACTGACATTTAAAAGTTTAGCTAGTGTCATCACTATGACATCAGTCTATAAGACTAGTATACCAGACAAGAATAGTTAAGCCGAAACAAAGAAAGGAAAGGATGAGTTTCATTTTATCTTCACTGCCATTATGCCAATGACTGCATTGAACTAGAACTATATTTAGTATAAAATAGGTAATTTTAGAAAGAAGGTTTGAATAAGGTGTACCAACTTAACAATGTTTTATACTTTAAAAATTCAAGGACATGGTTCCTAGGACTGATCTGTCCTCAGGAAAAAAATTTACTATAAGCAAGAAACCAGCTTTGCCTTCCTCCATTTACAGTCTTAAACCCCCCGTATTAACTACATGCCTTGTAAAGTTCTAACGTTTATTCCCAAAATAAGAAAAAAACCTTAAAAAAATATCAGCACATCTGCATATTTTTAAAAATATATGATCTTTCTTTTTGTACACTCCCAACAGTGAAAGTAGATGAACCTGGCCTAATTCTGAAGGGATTTCTCCATAATAATAAGTCACGATGATAAGAATGTTGACTCACTCTTATGCTAAATCTCAATATCTTGGCTACTAGTTTAAGGACAGTTCATGTCCAGCCAGCTTAGAAGGGGAATACAGTTACCATGATTTGCCTAAAAAAGAAAACCCAGCTATAACCCTCAATATGGCAAACACAGTAACTCACTACATATTGTTATTTAGTTTGAAGCTTTTTATATCAAGGATGCATCTGCATTAATCCCATTGGAGATTATAACCACTTCGTCTAGCCATCTTCCTTCAGAGCAGCAGCCAAGGCAAATGGTTAAAGCACATCAAAATCTTTTTGCAAGAATCTGTACTGACATTTCCTTGCCCAGTAATTTGCATCAGGCTCACACCAATAACAGCATTTAATACAGAGTTTAGCTGGACAATGTCTATTAGCAGAGGTCTTGGGGAGTGTGAAAAATCACATTAAACTGAAAGCTTGGAGCTCTAATTTCTAGCAAAGTTTATTTCATTTTGAATGTCAAAACCAATTTTGGTTGTTTATTTAACACTGATTTTTATGCTGTACTTGCTTGATGCAATCTAAAAGTTGCATCTAAGCTTTGCATATCAAAGATCCATCGTTCACTGTTTTTGCAAGACCAAAAAAATTTTAGTGAACATTTAAAATTATCTATCTGAAGTTAGAGGATTTATTCTATAGTTGAACTTTTAGATAAGGATTTCTAAAATCGTGGTCACCCAGATGGTAGAAGCTATCAGGATGTCATGCAAGTAGATGAAAGTTAACACATTTTTGCTAGACACTTGCAAGCATTCTGCAGCCCTATGTGCTTTTTGGTTGACTATCTACAGTCCAGCAGATAGTGATAAAACAGTTCTCTCTCAAAGGCAACTTTTATAATTAAGGATTCTTCATGAAATAACAAATTTTTAAGAATAAACTTGTGTGGAAATAGGAGTTTTCTACAGAGCTTTCCAATAAATTTTGTTTTCTTTAATTTAAAAATAAATTGATGGAATAAATTTGTATTATTGAAGACAGTATCAAAGATTCATTTCCTCGGTTCAATTTCATTCTAAACTAGCAAGCACTTAACACTGTCAGCCCCTTGTGCTTTTAACTGAATAAAGGTCAGATAATCAGACATCTGAAAGGACAGCTCATTTATCATCCGTTGATAAATGTGTCAGTAGCTAATCTTTAGCAGTGGATGATAACAAAACACAATGAAAAGTTAATGGATTCAAAGCACTGAATTTACTCCAACATGGGTGTAATGATGCTGTAGAGCAGAAAGTTTAATTTTATCCTATATTTTGTATTAAATTATATTTGTGGCTGAAAGCATTAATTATCGCAATCTAAAATTATTCTGATAAATTATGTTCCACAGAGGACAAGAACAATCTTGATAAGAAATTGTAATTATAGAACTGATTGAAGTATTATTGTAGGATTTCGATCCCATCAAGCTAATTGCTGAAGCCTCATCAGTTTAAAAATTTCTGTTACACATTTCTTGCTACAAGTATATACCATTACAGTGGCACATATTCTGATTTATATATCTTTATTATTCATCTAAAATTGGTATAGTCATACTAGATTAAAGTAGAGGTTGATAATACAGGTGCCTCCTTAGCTTTTATCTTGTCAGCCCTGTGCTGATGTTTCTGATATTCTAAGGTACCTTAAATGACCAAACACATACATTTAGAATGTTATTTATTTATTTTCTCAAATGATTTTTTTTTAAATCTAATTTTATAAGTATTGTAAAACATAAGAAAGGGTAATGCTGAAGAAGATAAGATGTAAAGACAAATGACCCACAGGATTTATTAAATTGTTATATTCCTTGAACTGATGCCAGAAGAAAAATATCTAACATATGGGTTTATATTACTTGATGAACACTTCCCTTTTCCTTTAGCTTCTCTCTAATTAAGTTCCATAATTTTGAAATAAAATTTTATATGAAAATTTGTACCAGACATCTGGAGATACTAAGGCCAAATGGATAGCCTTGGAGTAAAGAAATAATACAATAAAAACTAGCAAATAATTTATAATCACATACATACTCATCTTTATAAGGCTTTTGAAGAGCAAAAAAAAACATGCTTGCACAATGGATTTTTCTTCTTTGATGAGTATTATTCAGTTGGACAATTTTTTTCTGTCAATCTCAAATATTTAGTTAAGTAATTAGGCAATTTTCTTAGAAATTGTTCTTGGATAAGTTAATAATATATCATTCAACTGGGGATAGTTTTGTGTTATGCATTAAACTAAATATAAATACTGGGTACTACCCTTATGATCAAATCTGCTTTCAAGATAATAATATGTGAAATGTACAATTGTTGTTTTCATTAATTTGTGGTGGTCAGTTGGCAAAAACAGGATTTCAAGAGTGTCAAAAGGACATTGCATTTGTGGCATACAAAATTAATTGAAACACTTAAAAACCTTGATGATAAATATATTAAAGAATCAGAACACATGAAAACATACAGAAAACACAAAAAATTAGATTAATGGAAACTTATGTGCTTGCTTCAATGGTTTTGCTTCCTAGACAGTATTATATGGAAGTCCACAAACATAGTAAGAGATTGTGCTGGGAGAACTCATGCAAAATGAAGAAATCTTTCTAACACTCAAAAGTAGAAACAGGAAGAATAGCTTTAGGGGTCCTGAAAACAAATCAATTATGGCTCTGAAAACAATCAATTCAGTATGAACAATCAGACAGGGAATGAAAGTTCTGATATTGAAAATTTGGCTAACAGTCATTAGATAGGGTATGTTTTAAGGGGAAAACTTACTAAAGTGAAACATAAAAATTCTTAGCCTACTAATTTTAGAGTTAGAAGGTTTAGAAAACATATTTCTAGGTTCAACCACAATGCTAGGCACTTCAAAATTTTACTTCTAATCCACTACACATTTGTCATACTTCACACAGGAGGTCTATTAAATATTACAAAAGTGACAGTTTCTCATGAGTAGTACAGAGATATGTTTAAGTAATTACTGCATGATTCCAACTATGTGCATCACACGGAATCCAAGAAAATTAATGAATTCTGTTTCTCTTACTGTAGTCTCAAATTTTTTTAATATATGACTATTGCCGCCTCACAAGCCATTACTTTAATCTTGCAGTTCTGCAACGTATCCAGGATGGTTTTACAGATGATTGGTCAGATCTGAAATGTCCTTCAAAAAGTTTAAGACATTAAGCATCCACTCGTATATAGTATTCTACCAAGGAAAAGTACATTAAAATCTTAGTCCTTCACTAGATCTATGATCTATCTATCAGTAGAACTACCAGTGATCATCAAAAATACAGTATGAAAAAGGAAAAAGAGACAGAAAAACAAAGTGGTTTAAAATTATGTTGTTTTATATGGAAGGTGTCAAGTGCAAACTTTACTTTCACAGATTTAAGTCAACATAGGGCTTCAGCATGACTCAGAGCTTAAGGATCTTTATAAAAATGATGTTTAACATTTGCTGAAGAAAACAGATGTTTTCAAAATTCTTTTAAGCAAATAAGTCTGGGATTAGATAATAATAGGAGCAGTGGGATAATGTGAAAATGAGCAAAGCTGTTAAGAGATGGTGGTGAGAGAGTTGAAAAACATACCATATTTTATGGTTACTTTTTTTTTTAACAATGAACAAAGTAAAAAGAATACATAGGCTTGTTTTAGATGGATTCTCCCACATGTCATTACTGTCATTACTGGTATTGTTATTATTAGTATTTCTACTCCTGTTACTGTTTTGCGGATAATGTACTGTAAGATGAAAAACCCAAGAGGTTTGGAGATACGCAAAATAAAATCTCAGACCATATTATCTTTGAAAATAATGTATATCACCCATGAAGCTATGAAGTGGATGAACTGCAAAGCCATAATTAAAAGAGCTAGCCTCCTAGCTCAAAGTTAAATTCATCTCTCCACATCTTCCTTGAAAATTTCTTTAAGGAAAAATAAATAAATCATCTCTGTAGCAAATTTCAACTCTTGATTTTGAAATTCCTCTCTCTCTGACCACATTTACTGTACACAGCAATGGGAAAATCAGGGCTTTTTTATATTTTTTGAATATTTCAGCTTTGTTTTAGATTTCCTACCACAAAATTAAAAAGATATATTTCTGATCTCCAGTTTTTCTATCTTCAGCTATTCTGATTTGGGATAATTTTCCTTTCTGTTTTCAGTTTTTGTTTGAATCTCTGTTTCTTGTAGTCTATCTTGGACAATTTTCAATTCCCTTTAAGTTCTGTAGAATTGAAATGGCAGTTTAAAGTTTTCCAATAGCTTTTCTATGTCTTTACAGCCCTTATCCACTTGGCTCTGAATGTCAGAATCATGGAATGTCTGAGCTTGAGGGGGAACTTTGCAGTTCATCTAGTTCAATCCTCTGTTCAAGCAGGGTCACATAGAGTCACCCTATTTCCTGGGTACTCACTGGTGTATCTCCTTGGGACACATGGATTTATGTGTAGCCAATTGAGTACTACCTTGTCTCATCATCTTCTATGCCTTCCATAAAATTCCATAAGCCTTCCTTGCTCCAGAATTTCCCCTCATCTCCAGGTTCTTGGATTTAAAAAAAAAATAGTTCTGACATAGTAGGACTAAGTAAATCCTCAGAGAGTTATCCAATAACACCAAACTGAGTGTTCTAGTTGATTCTCTTGGGGGAAAGATGACCTCCAGAAGAACCTAGAGGCTGAGGAGCAGGCTGTGCAAATGCCATGAAACTAAAAAACATCAAGTTCAAGGCATCTGACTTGGGACAATCCCCAATATAAATAGAGAATGGGGAAAGAATGGATTGGGAGTAATTTTGTGAAGAAGGACTTCAGCATACTGTTGAATGAAAAATTGGACAGGAGCTGGCAATGTGCATTTACAGCCCTAAAAGTCAATCATATTCTGGGCTGCATGAATAGCAGCATGGCCAGAAGGGCTCTTTCGACTCAAACCATTCTATGATTCTACCATTATCTCTGATACATAAGAGTTCTACAGACTTCTATATCTTTTGAAAATATTCCTCTGTGAAAGGACATTGCAAGACAACACAAGTTGAAAAATTCTGAACTGTGGTCTCTGTCTTCTTGGGAATATCTCAGAAGGAGGCTGTTGCATGATGAGAAGGTAGCACTTTCCATCAGAGCGTTTTTTCTTGAATGAAAAGTTATGGCAGATACGCAGCTATTGAGTTTGATGCAGTTTTAGCATGGGCTGGCTTGGGTTTGCACAACAATGCAAAAGCAGACAGATGTGTTGGAATTTCCACAGAACAGTTAGTGGAATGCAGGCAGCTGTCTTCCACAGGACTTAAAGCCTAAAACCATATACAATGTGACCAGAAGAAGCTTTACTGGTAAAGGCCAGTCAGAGCTAGACTTTCAGCTGACTAAATAGTAGGTTTTCATCCCTTGTATTCCTGGGCTTTGATGTTCAAAGTCCTTTAATTTGCAGGTATTTTATTCATTGGTATTTCTCTGACTGCAATTCTAACGACTTATTTTTTTATGACATTTCTATTTTGGGCTGTTAAGGAAGAAGTTTGATTTTTTTTCATGGCTTTTGCTACTGCATTTTAATAAGCAAGGATGAAAGAAGAAAGCATATACAAAAAGTGATGACTAATCATTTTCACTATAATTTTAAGTCACATTTGATACAGCTATTAAAGAAATGATAACTTCACTTGAGGAGCGTTATGTTTATTTCTGGCTTTGTCAGCTAGTTTTATCATTGCCGTAATTTATATGTAATTTAAGCAGGATGTCAGTTGTAGCAAAATAATTTACTCAAACATTTTATCTGTCTTTTTTTGCTGTGCCCAAATATTCTACATTTCAGAAATGCATGGTATGCATGTGATTCCTCATACAAAGCCCTTCTTTTCCTTCAAATATGTCTCACACCTTACTTTGCTGATAAACAGGATAATTGCCATTGTCAGTCTCAAGCAAATATTTTTTTTTTCCATCAGGTAGTAGACTATTTAAGCTTTTAACAGAACTGAAAAATATTTTGTTGAGCATAGAATTCTTTTACTATGTAGCTGCAATTCTAATGTTTAACATATAGAATCTATTTACACTGTGATGAATTTCATAACCTGAGATTGAAATTGAGAATCTTATGCAAGCTGAATTAAATCAGAAACTACAGATATCTCTAACTGTTCATGACTAGGTCTATATAGATATACTTATCTGTTCCTTGGGTTAATAGCACAGAAATTCTGGTAATTAATTTATTTAACTCCCTAATCCAATAGTGATAACTTCTGAACAGCCATTTTCAGCATGAGACACACTTAAAAAGGGGGGAAACGGAGGCAACTCTAAGATACTTGCTAGTTCCAGGTCACTCAGAATATGCTAATTGCAACTGTGGTTGGAAAATGCTAATTTTTAAATGTAGGAGAATATATAGCAAAACCACTTAGGAATTGATCTGCTGGCCTGTGGAAATTTTGTCACTATTTACAGAGAACATAGAGGTTTAGGGAGCACAAGTCTTAGTCACTCAGAGACATTTTGATCAGGAAGAGAAGTGCTCTGCCTCCATTCTTTTTGGCAAAACAGGCACAGAGGTATTTATAACGCAGTTGTAGTAGGAATGTTCAGTGGAAATTTGTCTTCAATTAAACTACTTTTTCCACCATTATTTCTTCTATCATTAGAAGAAATAATTATTCTATCATTTCCCCCATTATTTCTTCCTATTAACTCTTACGTACTATTGGGATGTTTGATTTTTTGTTGTTGACGTTGTTTTTATTTTTTTTTCTAAATCTGAATTTTATAAACTTTTACAGACATACCAATAAATAGCTTTGGCATTACAAAAAACTGTCTGATCAATAATGAAGATAAGGCCAAAGAATATATAACATTTACAACACAGAGAGAATTGACAAAATTAAGAAAAAAAATATTGCATTCTCTTAGTTGTAGCCAAAAAGTTTCAAAGCAATCTTGAGGCTGCTGTGGACAAAATCTATCATGTAAGCTGTCACCTGTGAACAGTTTCTACAAAATTTGGTGAAGGGCATTTATCATTCCTCAATTAAAAAGTCAAATCTAATTAGACTTCCTCTCAACACACTATATCCTACCACTGTGGTACAATGAAATAAAGACTGTCCCTTGAATTACTAAAAAGCACAGGGGTTATCTGTGAAAGCACCATGAGAAGCAAGGGAGTCTTTCTGTAGGGTTTTTCAAATGCAAGGAAGTTAATTCATCAGCTGTTTACAGCCCATAAGGTATCTATGGATTTGATGCTTTACCTGGATGAAGGACACATTCATTCTCACAAGACACTGTTCTGTGATTAGGAGAAATGTGTCCAAGATTCACAGGTTGTCTTGATTGTGACTGGCATCATATATTGGCTGTTTGGCAGAGAGGAGCTTTCACTATTCATTTTTTGATACTTGCTTTTAATCTGATATGACACAGCTTAACAAAGCTAAACAGTAAGTGATGAACAGGATGTTCTTTCAAAATAACGGTTTCAAGCAACACCATCTTTCTTTTTCAAGTAAGGGATTGCCAGTCCAGTCTGCAAGTATGAGTTACAGAAAACACAGAATATTATTAATAATAACATGAATATTTTTATAGAAACACAAGTATTTAAAAAATTTTGGAATATTTCATAAAATGTACTACTGTTAGCTATAAGAAATAAACTGCAAGATATTAAGTTGGTAAATATTTTCTTCTCAGTAATTTCCTGAAAACTACAAGCGTCATATGCAGATATGCATAATGAAGTCAGTGATTGAAGATATGAAGCACCATACTAATAACACTCTGTAGGCTGGTCAAATTGTATCTGGTCATAAATGGATTATTCAGTCTCCTTAACTCAAGTTAAAGGTCAGACTTTAAAGAGTTATATAATGGTTTTATTATAATGGAGAAGCCAGAGCAGCTATAGACTTATAGCTAGTCTATTTTTCTCCCTTTTCCCATCTTCCAATTATTTTAAATACAATAATTGGTTTTGTCAGAGAGAGTGTTTTAATTGTGAGGGCTTTTTGACAGGATTGACTATCATTTTTATATTTATAAAATATTGTTATTTGTCAGAACTCAGTACTGCTATTTGCAGAAAAATACAACAATATAATGAAATACAGCACAAACACAATCTAACAATTACAACGTACAGTTGAATCACAATATGGACATGATTCCTATTACTGGTCTCTGTAAGCTCACCATGACAATGCTGGGTATTCTCACTTTTCAAGAAGGAGTATATGAGTTAAAGCCAGCTCAAGTCCATTGTTTTCTTCAGGTTAAACTTTGTAATTTTTTTTTTCATTTTTTTTATGAGAGCTGCATATTCACACTCCCATGCAGGTCAGACTGGCTGGAGAAGATAATACTTTCTATTAGCTATTTTAAGGAAGGCCGTTTACATAGCTGCTTGACACAGTCAACTGATACAGTTATTTGCCTAAAGTAAAGGCTTCTCTCTAGTGCCCTTTATGCAATGGTTTCTTCGCAATAGCTGTGCTCACTATACTCTTTTTTTAAGTTTATGAGCACATTATCCTTGTTATACTGTTGGGTTTATGTGTCCAAATTTTGGTTGTGAGGCTGTGAGCAGCCACCAGGGCTGCCCCGTGTGGGATATAGCCTTTTCCAGGTGGCTCCAATATACCCACAACATGGCACAGCTGAGTCTATCAAACAAACTGGTGATATCACTTCTGTGATAACATACCTAAGAAAGGGTGAAAGTGCATATAGTGAGGAGTAAAAAAAAATAAAAAAAATGGAGGTCCACAGGGGAATACAGATCCACCCTGCAGCCTGTGGAAGACCCCAAGTCACAGCAGGTGGAGGGAGATACCCAGAGGGAAGTGACAGGCTGTGGAGACCCAATGCGGAAGTAGATTGCTGACAGGAGCTGTAGCCCATGGGGGAACTATGCTGCATCAGTGTTTCTGATGGACTGTACTCCATGAAGAGAACTTCCATTGGAGCAGGTATTGAAGAACTGCTGCCCATGGGAAAGAACAGTTCATAAAAGACTGTAACCCTCACAAGGAAACCCCATGCTGAAGGTGGGGGTAATGTAAGGAAGGTGGAGTGGCAGCAAAGTGTTACAAACTGACTGCAATCCCCATTCCCTATCTCATGCCACTCAGAGGTATGAGATAGAAGAATCATGAACAAAGGAGAGACGTTGGGCCTGGGAAGAGCTAGCGGTGGAGGGAAGATTATTTTGGTTTGTGTTTTTCTCTGTTTGTTTCTGGTTTAATTTTTTTCCCCCCTCACCATCTTGCTCTATTTTTAGTGGAAAAAATAAATTCTCTTTCTCATGTGATAGCTGTGATGGTAGTTGTTGAGTGATCTTCCTGTCTTTATCTCAAGCCATGAGCATTTCCTTCACATTTTCTCCCCCTGTTGTTTATTTGTGTTGGTCACACAAATAAAAGGGCGATCAATAATCATTAATGTCCCACATAACCATTGTCTGTACCTAGAAGATTGTTTGGCAATGACTGTTCCTTCTCTGTTAATAGTAAAGTTTCTTTAGAAAATGCTCATAAAGAGATATACAGTAGATAGCAAAGTATAAACCTAGAGATAGTTTCTGTCATGGATAAGACAAAATCAAATGTCAAACAGGGAAGAACTGACAAGAACACTTTCTGTGTGGCAGCATGGGAAAACATTTCACTTTCATCATTTTTTGGCAAGTGTTCAGACAATCCACAGTCACTAAAAATATTAGCAGGATGTCAGAAAGTTAATAGAAACTCTCCACTCATTAAGTGTGCACATCAATTGGAAACTGTAGTGTGCTAACTGAAAAAGCAAGGTAACATATGTGTGAAAACGCAGGAAATGAACAAAGTACCTAAATTCTCAGTAAAATAATTCTCCACTAATCCTTCCATTTCACCATAGTTAAGATGCTTTCAAGTTAAATTTCCACTTCTGGTGAAGTATATTCTTGAATTGCAAGTACATCTTTTCTGCTGTTTTCAGTTCCTACATCTGTTTACATTTGCAACTTAGATGTTTGGCCAGTACTTGATAAATTATCAATGTTCTTCGTTCACTTTAAACCAGCTGGGCTTCTGCTTAGCAATGTCTTAGATATTATTCATTTTCAGGGGTTACTTCTCTGTATCATGATTATGTTTTACAGAAGTTATCTTCTATGTGATTCTCAGCTAATTGCTTGGAAACAATATTAAAGTTTATACATTCTTGATAGCTTTCAAGAGATGAAATACCGATTTCCATTAGTGAGTACATGCACAGCAACAGGCATTAGAGATTATCAGCAAATAATTCAGATAATAGCCATAAAAATCAACCCCCCCTACAAGGCATATAAATTATTTTAAAATAAAGTAACTTTTAATACATTTTTGCATAAAAATATTAAAAGCTCTAAAACAGTAAAATCAGTTCTGTCAAATGTATGCTACTCTATTTAACTTTATTTGAGACTCTGTCAGGGTATGAGACTATTCAAAACTGGGTAAGTGTAAATGAGTCTGCGCTAATTTTGATGTATAAACATGCATGAATGGGTGGGGGTTTTTGCATATGAAAAGCATTTGTGCATTTCTCTTAGCATATTTCCTTGATTTATGTACTCATGAAAATACATATGTGTAGACAAAAATATATCCTGATGATTCCTCTTCCTCACATTCCCCTACTTAAGTTTTAGAAGTTCTTTGATAACTTAAACTCTGATAAAAAAATACTAGCTCTAGCATCTATCATCAGCCTGGTTTTGGTGATATTATGTTCATCAAAGGTCATTGTGGGGTTTTTTTTGTTCTCTAAGTGGTATTTTTCCTAAAATTAAAATGGAAAATATTTATTTCCAAACTTCATTACTGAAAAGGTATAGAGTTAATAGCTGTCCTTAGCATGAGCCAGCACCAGTTCAATCATATCTGCAAAAGACTTTTGGAAACTGGCTGAGTACCAAGAAATTACCTTAAGATGTCATCCCAGAAATGTCCTAGTGTTCTTCTAGTAAATTTTCTTCTCTTTTTGTAGGTATACAAAGCAGAGTTTTACTGTATCTGTACAGCCCTTTATATCATTAGAGTTCATGCAATAAACTTCCATTTTCATTAACTTTTTTGTTATCAACTTTTTATTCTTTCATGAATTTTTCTTGTGTGAAATGGAACCAGGGAGTAGCATAGTAGTTATCCTCTATAATAAAACCTCTGAAAATACCCCAGCAAGCAACAAACAACCACTCTCTAAGAAAAAAAAAAAAAAAAAAGACTGCTAAGAAGGGAAGTGATTGATAACCTCTCCAGAGAGAAATAGAGTAGTGTTTCGCACAGAATCAACTTACCCAGACTAGATTTTTACCAGCAAAATGAGTTTATCCTTATCTTTATAAAAATATCTTGAGATCTCCTAATGAACATTAGGTACCAGGGCACTAATACCAATTTCTAAAGTAATTTCTATCTGTCAAACACAGTTGTCATCTTGGTAAAACATGATACTACTACTTTCCAGGAAAGCAAATCCCTGTGTTTGCAATGTGCAGACAAATCATTCTGATGTGAAACAAAGACTAAAACACTTCTCTGAATAGAAACTTACACTGATTAAAAATCTTGTCTGTACAAGCTCTTATGGCCAAACTTGATTAAATGAAAATTGCCACATCCTTTAGAAATTCAGATAAAATTAAGACCAGTATACTACTGAAAGATGTTTTACACCTTATTTAAATCTAATTTTATTAAACCACACAACTATTTTAACAACAGCTAAAGTACTGTACTAATTACAGCAATGAGGGATGATAGCATTACTTACTACAAGGTTTTCTTATGTTACTAAGAATAACACCCTTTATCTACCTGTCTTATGACAACCAAAATTAGCTAAACTGTATTCACATGAGCATTCAGTTTCTAAATATGTATTCTAGGTAAAAGAAAAAAAAAAGGCAAGCACAAATATACAAATATGCTAGATATTTAGTTTATTTAAGTAGACAGTTTAGCAATATTACAGGTTTTAAAAAGTTTGCAATACATACATAAATTGAAAATCCAAATTTCACAACTCCATTCCCTAAGCACTCCATCTGAACTGGGCATGTTCTGGCCAGGTGTGCTGGTTTAGAGGTAAACCAGCAGGAGAAATGGACCCACCACAAGAGAGATTTTAAGTCAGAGTTACAATTTAATGAAAGATATTACCATAAACACACTGACACAAGAGAAAACTGCTTTCAGCTCACCAGAACCCAACAGTATAACCCAGTGTCACAGGGCACAAGCCCAAAGGGGTTTGTTAGCCCTGGTTCTGAGACCCACGTAGTTCCCCGGAGTCCAAAGCAAAAAGAAATGAAGAACCTGGTGTAGATGATGGCTGTGGTCTGGTCAGGAGTGATGGACGTAGTCCGGTCGAGAGTGGTGGTTTCCTCCTGTTGAGGTCCCGCTGCTCCTCTGGATCTGACAAGGCATGCTCAAGGCCTTCTGAGCCCCATTTATGTACCCTCAGGGAGCACCCAGTCCCTCCCCCAGGGCGGGGACTCACACAATGGGTGATTAACTCTGTGAGTCATGGGGTATTGGTGAACCGTTGATGGCCCATTAACACCCACGCCCCCTCAGGCTGGGTGTGAAGGTGCTAACAGCTTCCTAGGCAGCTACTGCAAATGGTCCATTGTTCTTGGGGAATGAATAGAGGGTGTAGAATACATAGCTTTAATCACCCCCACACAGTGATAACTGGTCCCTCCTGCTGAACTAGGACACCAGGTCTCAATAGATATGCCTCATGATATCTCTGTGTAAGAGAATTATAAGTAGCAGCAAAAAGATTGTTTCTCTTGAACAACCAGTTGACAAGCCTGTATTTTTATCCAGCTAGCAAGAGAAATTGGATAGAGGAGATGAGGGTGCAAACTATCCTATTCTAATTAAATCATGATAAAAAACATTTTTACAGCTAGATGACTAGACAGAGATTAGAAGGGGTATAAGATCCCCAGTTTTAAGGAAAGCACATAACATGGTGTAAATTGAGACTTATTAAAAAAAAAAGGCAGAATTCTGGTATCTAATTTCTGTAATCTGTAATCTGTGATTAGAAGTGAAGGGAAAATAGAGATGTGTGGAAAGGCCGGGTAAATATGGATGGGTATAACCTAATAAGAAACCATAATATTGTCACAGACCTGAGATGATCTCGGCAAAATAAAAGATTAATATGTTGCAAAAGAAGAAGGAAGATTAGATGTAGAGCCCAGAAATGAAGCTTTTATTAGAAAGCATTTGAGTACTAATGGAAAGACACAAGTTAAGGTCAGAAAGCAACAAGCAAGCCAGTCTGAATGTAGAACTGTGAGGAGAGGCAGTGGAATTAAATGGGCAAGCTCTTAGCAGGATAATCTTCAGCAACATGCAGTTTTTATCCAGTAAGGAAAGAGATTAATTGTGTGAGGAAGTATGTGTGTCATTTAATAGTTTTTGTTGATTGAAAGCTTATGGAATTCCTGCACAAACACAGTAATAATAAGAACAACTACATTAGTACAACTTCAATAACATTCAGGTTGGATATAAAACAGCACATAATAACTGGCAATCATGGCCATAAGATAGTTAAAGAATGGTAGTAGAAAATATAATCATATTCATCTTCTAAAATAAGTAATTAGACTATGTCAGGGTAATTCTATAAATGCTACAGACACAAAATCATATTAACATTAAAATATCAGAAGAATAGTGTTATGTTTGTTTCTCAATTTGGTGATAACTGATTGCTGTGTCGTTGGCCATCATATCTTCTTCCTGAGAATGATCATCTGGGGAGTCAGGTCCTCAAAACCAATCAGAAATGACCATTTGTTCCTTCTGTATCTGACATAACCACATCATTTAATGTGTTTTAATATGTTCTACCTACCATGTTAGCTCAGTACTGCATTGGTTCAGTTGTAGTCCACAGATATTCCACTATCTATAGTTAAAGTTTAACCAACGTTTCAATTAGTCTGTGTCTATATAATACCAAATACATTTTTATTAACAAATGCAACTCCAAGGTTTATCTTGACTTCAGTGGTCACCTTTCCCCTGCTATGGTGGTTAGCCACATGTTAAGGTGCATCTGAGATCAGCAGTTCCCTTTTCCACAACAGCAGTATACATCAAGGTCTATTATACGATCCAGGATCAGCAACTCCCTTTTCTTACACAGATTTCAAGTCTTTTTGGCATTCTTAAGTTTAAACAGGCAGTAAGGAACCAGGAACAATGGGAACAGTAGAAACAAGGAAAATATTAGTGTGGAGTTCAAAAGAAAAAATATGTACTGACTATTCAGGGGAATCACAGAATCACAAAATGGGTAAGGTTGGAAGGGATCATTGGAAGCATTTTAATCCAATCTCCCTGACTGAGCAGGGTTCCCTAGAGCATGGATTTTTGATCAGAAAATCTCCTAGCCCATCCTGTGGAATTCATGATCCCTGCATGAAATTAGTCTTGGGGCAACAACTAAATTTCACTTTACAAAAAGGATGAAAATTTCCTGCTACAGTAAAAAAATCATGTTGCTTTTATGACAGAAGTCTGTGAGCTGACAATATTTAGAGAGTTTGTAACAAGATTATTACAACTGTTTTTCTGCAAATAAAATATTATGAAAGTATTACTTATAAATGCATTTCATTAAACTCATTAATTTTGGCTAGCTTTTTTTTCAGAGACAGATGGTGATCATTTCAAAATAAAAAATGAAAAAAAAAAATGCAGGAGTTGTTTGGCCAAGCTACTTCCCCATAATCCTTTGACAGTTTTGCAGTTTCTAGCCTCTCATTTTGGGTTTTGTTTCTTGTTTGTTTGCATTTTCTCAGTGTCATAGTTTAAGCCCAGCTGGAACCTGAACACTTAGTCATAACACTGTGGATTCTCCATTACTGTAAAGTTTACTTTTCACACATTTACGCTTTATCATATTGTATTTACATGCTGTTATATTTTTGTCATGTACTCATTAATCAGTGATTTATACTGTTTTATACTGAGTCCAGAATTTCTAATGCTGATCAGAAATCATCACTTTTATTCCTTCAGACTAGAATTCATACTGGCTCTGAGAGAATTAAACGGCTATGAAGCAATTAATAATGTCCCCCATGTTAGAGTAAAGAGTGTAGAACAAGAGGTATTTGAGGGTTCAATGATCAATATAATCTGATTCAATAAGAACATAAATTCTCTGCCTCAGGGAAAAAGAAGCCCCTCAACATAGTGAAAAGTGAATTCTAAATTCAAATGGGATGCGGAGCAGCCTATACCCTAGGGTCTAGAATATCCCACCAAGGAAACCAGATGCTAATAATTGGAACACTTAGAAGCATGTTTACAAGAAATGACTGCATGCATCAAGAGAGTATTCTGGTCTTTGATTTTAGAGTCCAGTGGTGGAACTAAATCAAAATGCTCGTAACATGTCCCTACTGAAAATGAACAGATGGCCTTGTCCTCTTGTGCCATGAATATTTTTTTGCACATACATTTCAACAGAAAACTGCCATCTCCTTATTACCCTGGAAAATAAAAAAAAAATCAGGGGTGGGCATGGGGAAGATGGGAGCAGGGGAAGGGAGAAAAAGAAAAGACTGTAAAGCATGAAAAGCAGTGAAATTTTAAGAGTCAGTTTCTTAGCTGGTGGATTATTTGGCTATAAATCACCAAAGTTTATTAAGATCAGTTATAAGATCAGTTTATTAACCACAGATCACATTTTTTGTGAATAATTACCGGAAAATAAACATGTACTTGAAACAATATTCTATTCTCAGACACACAACTTTATTGTTGCCCATTGTTACAAAATACTACCTAACTATAATATGACATAGCTATGCAATAAGTGTTACATCTATAACGGCATCAGTCAGGCATCATTTCTCCCCATGTTTATGCTATCTCATTCTTTTTTACATTTATTTCCTCTCTTTTCAAGTCTTTTATCCTTTTAATATCCTTTTATCATCATATACAGGCACCTTAATTTTCTCTAGCTTTCCTCATTTTTCCAGTCCTTCTGCTGTTTGCCCACAAGAGCCATCCCATCAGAGAAAGAAGGGCTGAGAAATTATGGACCAGGGTGTCTTATAACAAGTTAGCATCACAAACATAGAAGTTATAATACTGTCCTTCCTGCTTTGCATGAAGAACTTCTGGGTGAATTTTATGACTACAGATTTAATTATCAGAATGAGAAAATCTCTTCAGATCACATTTTAAAAGAAAAGACTGACTTGGAAGTTTCTTGAGAAGAAGAAAAGTCTACTAATGATAAAATTTGTCTTGTATTTTTCTCAAAAATTCATACCTGTTGATCTTTCAGTTGATGCAGTTAATGTGTAATTGAGGAGACATTTTCAGTAATAGCAGACTAGATTGTGAGTGACCTTCTCTTCTTTTAGAATCCTGTGAGCATTATACTAGTGACTCAATCTTCATGTACTCTGTGGTTTTGCCTAGTATTTTATAAATATATTTTTGTAGACATTTATGCCAGAAAAGGACAGTGGATCATCAAAAGTGAACAACTGGGTACTCTGGGCCCAATTATGTACATTTAACTGAGGCATATTTTCCTCAAGAAACATTCTAACTGCACTCCAGCTTTTCAGAAGACAAGGATTTCAGTACTTTTTTAATTTCAAAGTAAAAACATGTCCTTCATTATGTCCTTCATATATAAAGTTTTTATAATTGAAACATTATTTTTGATCTTAACACAAAATGTGTTGTATGTTTGTGGTGGTTTAGTTTTCTTAGCTTGGTCTGGTCCTTCCTTGGTAGCAAGGTTGTAACTAAGGAAGTATTCCACACCGTTCCTTCACGTAGCCAAGTTTATATAAAGACAGGAGGAAGGTTTCCTCCTTCCTTTTGCCTCTTTTTTTTTGCTCTCTTGTCCCCCATTTGCGTGGTGGAGGACATCAGCTCTCTGTGCCAGCCTAGCTCTTATCTCTGTGAGCTGAGGCCTCTCGGAGCAGCTGCTGTCCCAGCCGGACGGAGGGGAAGGACCTGCTTTCTCTTAAGGGGAGTGTTGGTGAGAATTGATTGTATTAGTTCTTATTGAGTTTTTCCCTGAGTTTACGAGTGTGTGTATTTGTTTTCTTTGGTTTTACCCATTTTTGTCCCATTTTCCTTTCCCTTTTTCCCCTTTTTCCTTTTGGGGGGTTGTTCTGGGATTTGTTCTGTAGATTCATAGTGTTTGATTGTATATAATTACAATATATGTGAATATATATATGTATATATATATATACTAAAATTGCCTTTTTGGGTACTTCTTTTTCCCCTTCCCTCTTGGGAGGGGGGGATCCGTGTGGCCAGCAGTTGGGCTTGGCAGGGAGCCAACCTATAACGGAGGGCCCGGGCTTATGGAGCACGCAGACGATCCAATATGGATTAACTACAAAGCTCACTTTATTAATGGAGTTTCTACAATTATAGTATTCTCTAAGTGTACGTGCATTAACACTACTGGTGCTCAGACACATAAACAATCACTCATTGGCTACAGGCTGTCTCTGTGCAGCTTGCCTTAGCAGCACCTGTGTTCTCACAGCCACTGCAGGCTCTTTATCTTTACAAGTACACAGAATCTGACCAAGGTCAGACTCCTACTGCTCTGTGAAGAAATCACAGGCCTGCTAAATCCCTACACCAACCCAAACCTCTACAATGTTATAGCCATACTTCACACCCTCTTCAAAAAACCAAAACCCAAACCAGCAGGGTTTGGGCACAGGTGGCTAGTATAGCAGATAATGGGTTTCACTCTATCTATGTATTCTTTAAGAGCATAGAACAAGACAAACAATAACCTATGCATGTAATCTCTGTGTTATGAGTTGTTTTCCATTGTTCTCCCATGTTGTCCATTTTCAGAAATATCAGTTTCTAATATCAATCCAGAACTAATATCTATAAAAAACCATCAATCTTTTAATTCATCTATAGGAACGAAATAGTGCACATCTAAACAGTACATATATACTCAATCAGCCATAAATATATCTGAAGCTGCAAGAACCTTGCAAGAATATAGGCCAATAAGGAAGTTCATCATACTTTGTTGGTCCATCTTACTTGACATACTGTAAAAGATCAAAAGACAGGATAACAACCAGCTGTACCAACTACATTGCTTCCATTTTGGGTTTCTTCCTTCTGAGTCATTACAGTAACAATTCCTTGTATCACACAAGTTGAATGGATGGTTCAGCTTGTCAAACAAAACTAACACTAAAACTCAAACAGCGGTTCTGATCAGGTGGAGAAAACAAAATTGCCCTTATTTATCACACCCACCTTAGGGGAAAACTATCCATACCTGCCTAAAATATGCAAGGACCTAAGCTGGAAAAGAGCCAGCATCCTTTATTATTGTATTAGTTTTCTACACTTTCAATATGCTTTTCTGTGTCCCAATTTCCACCTTGCTAAACCAGTCTATTCTTTTGCTTAAATATTCCAATAAAAAGTAGAAGCTAGAAACAGTAATTTGTCATTGGCTGCATATAGTTGCTTATTTATTTATTTATTTATTTTCAGCAAAAGAATATGAAAAGAATATGACAGACAAATGATGCAGCATTTACAGAAATAAGAAATTACTCCCTTTCAGCTTTCAGCTGTTTACTGTTTACCTAAATGCTTACTTTACTTAAACCAGAAATGTCCAGAATTATCAAGCTAATGGAATCATATTGAGAAAATTCAAGGAGGTACTTCAGGCAACAGAATTTTTTGTGTCTGATGGACAGTGTCAGAGGCTAAGGTCTGGATCAAGAAAAGTAGTTAGGCACTGTTACATTGCCTCATCAGTAATGCTCTTATTCATCTTACCTAACCACAGATGTTTACAGAAAGGATATCTACATGACCTAAACAGTGTCCTTTGGGGGCACTGAAGTAAAACAATCATTTACAGGATGCATTTAGTCTCATCCAAGTGCATGCTAAAAAAGAAGAGGAATGGTACTATAGAAGTATTTACCCATTTTTAGTGATCAATGAGACAGTTGGAATTAGATCATATTGCATCATATATTGTTGATGTGATGAACATTTAAAAACCACACCTTAGAAAATATAAATTGGACACATTTTTCCTTATACAATACAGAAACTCACAACAAATGACTCATAGCAACATCAACAGACTCTGAACATTTGAACCTTCCTAAATTAGCCTTTAAGAAACGCAGTACTCTAACAATGAAATTGATCATTTTCTAGAAGATTAAAAAAGATTGGTTCTCACTTTTATATATGTATAGTAAGATATTATAGAGTGCCCAAAGGAGGGCAATGAAGATGGTGAAGGGCCTTGAGGGGAAGCCATATGAGGAGTGGCTGAGGTCACTTGGTCTGCTCAGCCTGGAGAAGAGGAGACTGAGGCGAGATCTCATTGCAGTTACAACTGCCTTCTGAGGGAAAGAGGAGGGGCAGGCACTGATCTCTTCTCTGTGGTGACCAGTGACAGGACCCGAGGGAATGGCCTGAAGTTGTGTCAGGGGAAGTTTAGGTTGGATGTTAGGAAAAGGTTCTTCACCCAGAGAGTGGTTGGGCACTGGAAAAGACTCCCCAGAGCAGTGATCACAGCACCAAGCCTGAAAGAGTTCAAAAAGCATTTGAATTATATTCTCAGGCACATGGGGTGACTCTTGGGGATGGTCCTGTGCAGGGCCAGGAGTTGGACTTGTGGATCCTTGTGGATTCCTTTCAGCTCTGTATGCTCTTGATTCTGTGATTTTGGGTAATTTTACTTTGCTTAAAAAATTTTTGTTGTTTTTCTTTTGAAAAAAACTGATTTTGCAAAGGTCCACTGGATAGTTCAGTATGAAAGACATTATTGCAACAAATTCTTCTTCCACTGATACATAAATAGATTTATATGAATATATATGTATTAATTTGTGTACAATTAATGGCCAGTGATGGAGGGAAACAGAGATTTTCACAAGTCATTTGAGTCTATTTCTCTACAAAATATAGGAAAAAACTATAGAGACTATTTTTTTTCATGGTTATGAGTCAGCTTTCTATTCTGCCTTATCAATTGACTAAACTTAGTCGTTCCCTTGTCCTTTCAGACTGCACAAATGCAAGATACTTCTCTAGGATAATGTGAGGTTTCAGATTATGTAACAAAAAGCTATTATTGTAGGTTTCCATGAAAGCAGCTATCCATCTGTACTATAATTAATGAATAAAAATTGGCATTTTTCTCAGTTCTATATTTTCTACTAATCAAGAATTTGCCACTGTATTTGGAACACAAATACCTGTACTGAGTAGACACAGGGAGTAAAATGTCGACACAAAACATCTATAAAAATCTGCATATAATGAAAATTCGTGAGAAAAAATGTTGAACATCACTAGCAAATAACTAGTATTGTGTAAGAAAGTACAGAGCTGAACTAAATGTTTTAACCTGATTTTACTTTTTCTTCTTTTTAATATCTTCGGATGGAAAAAAGTTTTAAGCTTGTTTTTTTTAAACCATATGTAATTGAGTTCTGATTCAAGATTCTGTTTTTAGAAAAAAGAAATATCATGATGCTCAAAAAGTTTCTCCATAATAAACGCATATTTCGCCCCCCTCCCCCCAAAAAAAAAAATTGTAGCATATTTTCTTTTAGCAAGAAAGAAACAAAGGAATATATGTGTCTCAAATGAAATTGAGTTGATGATGGGATCAAGAGTAAAATCCATCATCCTGTCCCTGTAGAGGTATCTCCTCTATCTAAAAAATACTCCTTTCCCACCTCAGCTGTTCATAGTCAAGAGTGACTACTGGCTGTGCTGTGTGCCTCATTGATGATGTTCACAGAAGTGTAAGACACGGAAAGAACCACAGGAAGGCAGCAGATGGTATTGTCTAGGGATGGAGTTGTAATTTATGCTCTTCCATTTACTACCATACATACATTTAAATAATAAATATAATGAAAAAGCACTAGTTTCAATGATGGGTTTTGGCATAATTATAAGCTTGTGCTCAGAGTTTTTGAATTAATTATCCTGTCAGTGAGGGTCTAAAAGAAAAATCTGAAGTTCCAGAGGAAATTTTCAACAAAATGTTTTCAGAAAAATTAAATTTAACAACTTACTATATACTATTATATCATTCATGTTAGAAATTGAGAGACTTCTGAACTCTTAAAGTTAGTTTGCTCACCTATTTTGGTTTATGTATTTACTTTAAAAAATATTCTTATCCTAAATTTTTTATGCCTCAGGCATTCATCTGAAATCCTGATGTTGTGAGCCTTCAGTCTTATTGACAGTAACTGTGATGATGTTTTTTAGATGTCCGTATGGTAGTTTCAGGTTTTCTGCAGACTCATAGTCACAACTGAGGAACACTAATGTATCCTGCCACCTCAGCTACTCAGACTCATCTGTCATCTCTGGCCCCTTGGCTTGTCCATACCTCAAGGTGCCTGTTGCCATTCTGTCTGAAGGACTGACTGCAGCAAAGGAGGACATTTGTGAACACTTATGCTTATGTGAATTTAGAAAAAACAAACAATGAATCATTCTTTAGGAAGAATTAATATAGTTATGCATCTAGTGCCTTATTAGAACCATCAAGTCTAAAAGGAAAAATTGACTAGCCTATTAATGTTCTTAGATGATTACAGCTATGACACCTCAGCTTAGTAAACTTGCACTTAACAATTGTCTTGGAAATCTTTTCAATCTAAATGATTCTGTGATTCTCTCTTGAAAATTTACTTGTGGTTTCTGAGACACTCAGTTTGGAAAAGGAAATAACATAACAATGTATTATGAAAGGTAATATGCAGATTTTCAGCTGGGGTCTTGTGTTCAGATGTGGGTGCACAGAGTTAGCAGCAGTGGAAGATGAATAACCTGGAAGGCAGCTGCGATCAGAGAGCAGGGAAAATTAGAATTGTGCACCTACCTCAGAGACCCACAATGAAAAACTGAGAACAAAAGCCCATCAATACCCCAGTTAATTTGACCATAAGAAGTTACTATATAGATACAAAGAGTTTATTGTAATATAATAGTAAGGTTCAATGTATTCTGATTCCCCATTTGTTGTCTGTACTCCAGTTGCCCATTGGCTAGTGTTTGGTACATTGCACCTTTTCCTTTTATGGTGGTCACCTCCTACCTTTTCCCTCATATGATCTTTGTCCTTCCCCCTCTTTCCTTATATCTCCACTCTCTGCCCATGCTCCTCCCTGTTTCTAGAACCTTCCCCTCAGACACTATATAAGTTCACCTCTTCACTCAATAAATGCCATTCTTGTTTTACCCCATAAGAGTTTGCTGACTCTTTTCCCTGCGAAAGGATTGCAACATTCAGTAGGTCTTTCAGAAAACACAATATGAACAATGCAACTGGACTTTTCAGAATTGCTGCTCACAAAACCACCAAAAACTGTTTCTGGTTTTGTGTGGTGGTGTTTTTTTGTTTGTTTGTTTTGTTTTTTTTTTTTTTTTCTGCTATTAATAGTTCAGTCTCAGATACTTAGACAGAAAACTGTAGGTACACACACACACAAAAGAACAGCTTCTACTGCCACTTTCAAACCAAATCACAGTATTTAGCACTTTGATTCAAAATTTTGTTTCTAGTACATCACAGGAAGAAACATACAGTAGAAAAAGTATATTCAAACATTGATAAACTTGATGTGAACAGAAGATTAATGGACTATTAGAATAACCATTATTCCACCCTGAAGAACTTGAAATGCACTTATAGCAGAAGGAACAATGAGTATTTACACATCAGGTACCCTATTAATCCTCAGCTTTGATATGAAATTGTTTTTATGTCTGTAACTTTTCTTGACTCCTGAACATTATATTTTCTTGATATTTTAATTCCTCTGTATTTAAATTATATTGGATTTTTCATATACTTTGATCCTTACAATAATATCTCAGCTTTTTGTGATCCATAATAGGTATGCTATCATGTGCGTAATTCCATTTCAAATAACTTGTAATTTTTCCTAAGACAAAGATGAAGAGTTTAATTTTTTTAAAATATAAAGGAAAATGTGCTCAAAATATCCACAAAATTAAGGCTTCAGAAAATCCTTCCCTTTCACCTAATTTTTTTCCCAGCCAACTACTTGTCATGATTTACTTTTACCAAGCAGGAAGAAAGATTTCATGCTTTCCTGCTGATGTATAAAATGTCAGAATTAGCAAGGCATGAATGGTTTCTCACAGAAAAGTCAATTGCTTTTCTTAGTTGCACTGAGTTAATTTTATGGCTTAATTTCAATTCTCCTCCCAAATTCCGACACATTTATTTCTTAGAAATTACCTAAGTCTGTAATGTTCAAGCTATAGGACTCAATTCTTTGTCTTGCAGACCTCCATCTATTTCTGATATATCTGAGATAGCTCACTCCCTGGTCTTGTTTGTTTAGAACTGATTGTTTAGAACATCTTGTAAATTGCAATATTTTTCCATTAAAGGTTATAATATTTTGTTAATTCAGAATTTGGTTTCTTTTCTTTCCTTACAAAAAAAATTCCCATTTTTCCTATTTTAGAATTTCTTGACATGAAAATAAAACATTAAACACTTTCAGAATTCTCCAGGGAAAACTCTGGTCTATTTGAGCTTATCCTTGTTATCCATCAGTCACTCAATCTGCTTTTATTTTAGGTACAGTAACACACTGGAGAATGAATCTCAGACTACCATGCATAATAGCTGTTAGTTAACAAGAAAAAGCTAATCTCAACTGATGAATTTTCACCTTTGTTTTACGTCTACTTAAAGAGTTTCTAATAACCTCAGGAACTAAGTGTTATTGCTTAAGGGTATATGCTTGAAGTCTTGGTCCCTGTGTTTTGTGCAGCTGTGTCCATGATCACTCTGGAATAAAATGAACGTGGGTTTAGAATAAAATAATAGCATCAACAACTGAATTTTTAAGCTATGTAGCATAAGAGAGGCTAATTACATTTTTGTGACTTAACAATTTACCATGGCCACTGGCTAGGCAAACTGTTATAAATAAATCAAAGCTGTGTTACTGAATTAGTATCCATACAGTAAAATTAATCATAGCTACAGTCTTTGCAACTTGCACACAAATGAGGAATACACCTGAGGGAGGCCACAATATTCTTATGCAAAACTGGAATTTTCCCTCCAGCTATACAACTGGTACATGTCAAAACCTTCCCCGACTCTATGAAATGTCAAAAGACATGTAAGGGAGCTCCCTCAAGAACTTTTCATCTGTACTTTTCCATTAAAAGAAACATTTTGTGTCAAAGTGAATAGTGGTAGTAAGTATGCCCTATACTTAAAACACTGTTAGTAATAACAATAATTTCTAAAGTCTGATACTTGGGGTTTTTTTCTGTCTTTTTACTACTTAACAGAGAATGTCAAGCTACATAAAGAGTTTGACATTTTTTGAGGTAATGTATAGACAGAAGAACAGAAGACAGTGAATATAAAATGGTAAATGCACCCAGAAATCTTGATGACAATGTGAGAGTTCAAAAAAATTGTATATATGCTACTGTTTCTTAGAAGAAAAGAAGCAACAGAAAACTAACTAAAATCACTTTCATGTAAACAGTGTGTGGTGGTTTGACCCAGGATAAACACCTGGTGTCCAGCAAAACTCTTTACAAGGCCTTTTCTTCCCCCCTCTTTTTGTCTTCCAGAGGGAAGGGAAAAAAAGAACCAGCTAGGAATTTACAGCTAGAGATAACAACCAAAAGAGGACCTTTGATTAATACCATGGGCAAAGCAGAACTTAGAATAATGCTTAAATTTATTCCTACAAACTAAAAACTAAAAATAAGAAATAGAAACAGGTTAGAAACACTTTTCTACCACCACCCCTCGGTCTGTCCATGCCCTTCCCTTCCCCCAGTGGTGTGGGGGACAGGGGAATGGAAGGTTTACAGTCAGTAGTTGTTGGGTCAGTCATTTGCAGATGTAAGTCCAAAACTTAAGCAGTGATTCTATCTCAGGGGTCTTTCCTGTGGGCTGCAAAGGGGACAGCTCGCTTCCCCACAGTCATCACCACGGTCACAGGGGAATCACAAATCTGAGTCCTTCCCCTGCGTTCCGTGGGGTCCCCCCATGAGAGAGATCCTCTGCTCTCTCATGGGTCATTCCATGGGGTGCAGTCTCTCATAAAAAGATGGCTGTACCTGCTTAGCATAGGTTTCTCCCTTCAGGGGTCTCGGCCACAAATCTCTGCAAGACTCTGCTCCACTTTGGGGGCCTCTTCCTAAGCGTGGCCCTCTCCCTCTGTGGGTCTTGGCTGCAAATCTCTGCAGGACCTCTGCTCTATCTTGGGGGCCTCCCACAAGGTAACAGCTTCTTTCATGCATCCCCCTGCTCCAACAGGGGGATCTTTGCACTCCATGGGCTTCGAGGGGGCAACTCGTAATCACCATGGTCATCACCACGTATGCAGGGAATAATAGTTTTAAGTCCTCTCCCTGATCCGTGGGGTCCCTCCCCCTCCTCCTCTTCTCCTCCTGCACTGACCTTGATGTCTGCGTTGTGATGTTGCTAACCCATGGCTGCCCAATTCTAACTGTTCAACCACTTCTTAAATATGTTTTCATACAGGGGCATAAATTAATGCTTCAAAAGCAGGAAGTTTTCCTCTGAGCTGGCCCCCATTGGCACTGCTCTATAGGATGGAGGAAAACTTCCATAGGCTTCCAATCTTACTCATAAAAAAAAAACCTAATCAGAGAAACCCACAACACAGTGATTCTATTGACTGCTACTAATTGAGCTTCTTTTTCAGTACAAACAAGCATAAATTCTACTGTTAAATAGATACATTTGAGTGAATTCTGGTACAGGCTTGTTTTCCAAACTATATGTGTTGATATCAGTAAAAATAACATCATTATTAACAATTAAGAAGAACAGCAGGCATTTTCACAACTCACATGAAAATTTCACAGCATTTTTCTGAAAAAAATAATTTCTATTTAATCTAATACATATTTGTAGAAATATAGAGATCTTAATGTTTTACATGTAAGCGTTCCAGCTTTATATCTGATAGGTTCTCTGCAGGGAATGAATCACAGAATCAGACTGGGCTGGAAGGGATCTCTGCTGACCATTTGCTCCAACCTGTTCTGCTAAAACAGGTTCACTTAGAAGAGATTGCACAGGATCTTTGTCCAGGAAGTTTTAAATATCTCCAGAGAAGGAGACTCCACAACCTCTCTAGGCAGCCGATTCCAGTGCTTTGTCACCCTCAAAGGAAGGGTTTTTTTATATTCTGATGGAAGTTTCTGTTTTTAAATCTGTGCCTGTTTCCCCTTGTTCTGTCACTGGGAACTTAAGACTGAAGAGTCTGGCTCCATCCTCTTGATTTCCGCGCTAATAATATTTGTGTGCTCTCTCCTTCCTCTCTTCTCCAGGCTAAACAGTTCCATCTCCCTTAGTTTTTTTCCTGTAAGAAGCATGATCCAGTTCCCTAATCAGTTTGATAGTCCTTCACAGTACTCTCTTCAGTAATTCCTTGTGTTTCTTGCATTGAGGAGCCTAGAACTGGACACAGTGCTCCAGATGTGGCCTCCCCAGGACATAGTAGAGGGGCAGGATCATCTTCCTCAACGTGCTGGCCACACTTTTCCTAACACACCTCTGGATACCACTGGCCTTCTTTGTCAAATGGGCACACGACTCTTGGTTAACTGTTGTCCATCAGGACTCCCAGGTCCTTCTCCATAGGGCTGCGTTCTAGCTGGCCAGTCGCCAGCCTGCACTGGTGTGTGGGGTTATTGCTCCAAGGGTTCAGGACCCTCCAGGACCTTGTTGAACTTCCTTAGGTTCCTCTCCACCTACTTCTCCAGTTCTCCAGGTCTCACTGAAGCAGCACAGCTTTCTGGTGTATCAGCCACTCTTTCCAGTTTTGTATCTCCAGCAAACTAGCTGAGGGTGTGCTCTGTCCCCTGCTACTGACTTTGAGGAACACCACTGGCTACAGGCCTCCAATCAGACTCTGTACCAATGATTCCAACTCTCCGAGCTCTGCCATACAGACAGTTGTCAAACCCCCTCACTGTTCACTTTTCTAACCTGCCCTTGATCATACGTGTGAGGGTCCTATAGGAGGCAGCATCAAAAGCCTTGCTGAAATCAAGATACACAACACCCACTGCTCTGCCTTCATCTACCGAGCCAGTCATGCCACTACAGAAGGCTCTCAGATTGGTCAAGCAAAATTTCTAACTTAGTGAATCCAAGCTGCTTATTCCTGACAATTGTCTTTTTCATCCACATGCTTAGAAAGAACATCAAGAATGAGTTGTTCCATGACTTTTCCAGGGATTTATGTAACACTGACTGACCTGTAGTTCCCTGGGTCCTCCTGCTCACCCTTTTTGAAGACTAGAGTGACACTGGCTTCCCTTCAATCATCAGGCACCTCTCCTGTTCCCCATTGCTTTTCAAAGGTGATGGAGAGCAGCTTAGCAATAACAGCTACCAGCTCCTTCAGCTGGTATTACTTCTGTAGGCCTAATGAAAAATTAGGTGCAAGGTAACAGGATATTATCTTTAATTTTACATTCCCTTTTTGTTTCTTTGATTGGTTGATTATTTTATGGTGAATTTCTAAATTAAACAGTATACTTCAGGCAGAAAAAAACTTTGAGAATGTTTCTTCAAAAATTTCAAGCAAAACATTTAAACTTTCAATGAAATTTGGCCTCTTCAGAGGCAAACAGAATGGTACAGCATGAAGAAGATTTCTATCTCAAAAGAAAACTACAGCAGAAAAAGCTGTAGGGTTAATTTAACCTTATATTGGAAATTTTTGAGATAAAAGCTGCCTCATCAAAGTGGGGAACCTGAGCTCGTGACTGAAAGATAAAAAAAATCTAGCAAATCTACCCAGGGCTGCAATACGGAAGAGGCCTATCCAGAGGTGAGCACGCTTTGAAAGACTTCTTTTATCCATATTTGCACATTTTTGCCACCATGGCAAATGTTAGTATATATTTACTACGGCAATTTATGGTGCGCTTCAATAAACATCACTGGGACCTAATTTTTTTAATGGTAGTAGGTTTTCTTAGCACATACTCCGTCCTGAGAAAGAATCAGTGTGCCAATCCAAATTAATCTCCATCTTTTTTAAAAAAGCTTGCTAACACATGTCAATTAATCAGCAGAGAGCTTATAATAATTGGCACTTAACACTCTATTATGAATAAGGTTGTTCATTGTTAATGGAATGTAATGGATTGTAATTCTGTACTTTAATATTACCTGCCAAAGCATGCCTCATTCACCTTCCTTTCTGTCTTTACAGCAAATTACATAATACTTGACAATGATAACTAGACAAATGATTACACTTCACACATTCTTTCATTAGCTTTAGAAATACAGTGTCTATGAAGCACTTTTAGTGTTTTACAAAAGTCCTATAGGCTGATTTCACATGAATTGTCCATTCTTCCTGGGTGAATGCTTATTTTGAATCTGAATTTTTACACAGGATCACTATAGAAATATTTTACTAATACAGAGAATTAAACACATTGAATATAGTGCAGCAGTTGAGGGGTTCGCTCCCCCTTTTCCCTTCCCCTCCCGGCTGCGTGGTCTCGGCCATGTGGTCTCCAGAGGTCCCAACAGAGACACACACACATGGAGGACAGGAGAGGTTTATTCACCTGGCCAGGTCTTTTATAGGCTTCCCAGCCTATAGGATTCAAGGGGAGGGAATTAATAGGGGAAGGGTTAACCATAGACCAATCAGAGGGAGTTTTCATACAGCCTGGCCAAGGCTTGCATACCAATTAGGAAGGTAAGGGGTTTTCTCGCAGGGGTCTGGGGGAGAAGAAAGGGAAAAAGCAAACTCCATTTTACAATGCAGTAAAAAAGCCTCAGATTTAAAAGGCACTTTGGTTAATTTCTTCATCTTTTCCAGAGACCCATCTCTTGCGTGATCTGCTCCACTTCTGATATTGTGAGTCTATTCCCACAATGTAGTTACTAGATAAGTGATATTTATATAGGCATTGTTGTAACTTCATTTATGAAAATGCCAAGAAACTTTTTTGTTTTGCATCAGCTGTTGTTAAAATTCACAAAATGATGAAGGGATCAAGTGCAACCTCCATTTGAAGATGATACCAAGTTAGGTGGTAGTGTTGATATGCTGGAGGGTAGGAACCTTCTTCAGAGGGATTTGGACAGGCTGAGGACAATTGTTTGAGTTTCAAGAAGGTGAAGTGCCACATCCATAACTTGGGTCACAACAACTCCATAGAGTGCTATAGGCCTGGGACAGAGTGGTTATAAAGTGATACAGTGGAAAGGTAAACAGCTGGATGAACATGAACTAGCAACATGCCCAGGTGGTCAAGAAGGCCAATGGCATCCTGGCTTGGATCAAAACTAGTGTGGTCAGTACGACTAGGGAAGTGATTCTCCCCCTATACTCGGCACTGGTGAGGACACTCCTTGAGTAATGTGTCCATTTCTGTGCCCCTAAGAATCACTGTACATGATCCTAAAGTGAGAACACATAAGGTAAGTGAGCAGCAAATAAACACAACACTCAGCTTATTCAGTCAGATTGTTCCTGTCATTTTCTGCTGGGAATCAGCTTAGGACAGTTCTATATTAGAGGAAAATATATACAAAGACAAAGAAAGAATGTTTGCACTCTTTGTAGCTTAGACATGCACTGTATCACCAGATTTGTTTAACTGCACAAAGCAATAACAGTTTTTCTTTTCAAGCTGGTACTAATTACAGTTTGAATCAATCTCTCTGCCATTGCTAGCAGTGAACTTTAAAATATGTTTCCTTGTTTGACTTGACAGCAGTGAATGAATTGGTTTCTTACAAGCTTCTTTTCAATCCTGTTATACTGAAGTGCTTATATAGATAAAATATTTTTTAAAAAAAAGCCTTACTGCCATTCATTACTAATCTTGTTATAGAAAGTGTCTGAAAACATCTAGTAGCTAAAAAGACATCCATCTATCTTTCTGCAGATAACTTATATGAATTATTAATCAAGGGAAAAATACCAGGATACTGGAACAAGGGTATATATTGCTCTCAAAAACTAGTGTGAAAGCTTCTTGCCCCCAGAATAGTTACTGACATTGATTTCATTTGAAACAATAGCAATTACTGTTAAGTAAGCCTCATTAGAACCCAAGAGGAAAAGAAAACATATGAAGTGTAAGCACTGAATCTTAATGCCACAAGTAATAAAAGTGTCTGTATAACTCAACAGAGTTGGTAAGGTTATCTTCAGTTTCTTCATCAAACAGGATTCCCATTTCTGAAGATACCAGTTTAGTTATTGAATAGTATAAAGCAGATGTATTGGATATTTTATTATGCAAATCAGCTGTGATTCTGTGCTTCTTTTGAAGCTTTTTTTGGTACACAAACAAAACATCCAACAGACAACAGAAGTATCACCTTGAGAAAATTTCAGGCTATTTTTAACAATAGGAATTTCCACTGAAGGAAAATACTTTTTTTTCCTTACTTAGCTTTTTATTAGCTGCATTGCCATAATTCTCAGTATGCTAAAATTCAGAAGGCTTATTAGCAGAGAGCACCTCTAATTAACAAACCTTATCTACTCCTAGACTTCTAGGAACAAGAAATAAATCACCAAATTATCTGAGCCTTGTCTATATTCTGGAAAGCATATGTGTGCTGTGTAAACTGCAGGAGACATCCCTTTATAATGGCAAATTGAGAAAACCATTTAAAGAATTAGAAAAAGATTGTTGTTTATGGGTAGCTTAATTTGTTGAGAATCTGCTGCAAACAAACAGATAAAACTGTGACTGAAAATGGAACACTGAATTTTTATCCTTTATGTGAAAAATTAAACCCTGTGTAACACTGAGATGGAGATAACTAGATGTATATGTTAATGTTTTCATGGTACATATTTACAGAGACTGGATTAAAAAAAATAAAAATCACAGAACATTGTGAAACACTGTATAATCCTCTTGACACTTTAAATTTTGGGTAGATTTAGTAATTGTTTGGGGGTTTTGCTTGTTTGTTTGTTTTTTAATTAAAAAAGAAAAATGAGAAACCCCCCAAACCAAAAAAAGACCCAAAAAACCCAAAACCCAAATGGATAATTGTTTCCATTTAGCCATTCAGAATTGTTGGAAGGACTTTATGGATTCAGGCCAAGGTGTACGCTCTAGTTACTAGTTGAGTATCTGACTGAATTGACCTACAAAATTAACTGCTTAAAAATAATAATGTTAATTTAAAGTGAAGGAATCTGATCTTTGGAGATGCCACTTACTGTGCTACATGATGTTGATATTATTATAACTGTGTTAAATTATGGAGTTCCAATGGAATGTAAAGGCAAGAGAATCAGTGACTGTTTTCTCAGCATGGGAAAAGCAAAAGTGTTTAGCATTTTTTGCACAGACTGCACCTTTAAAATGAGCAACCCCACTTACTGAAACTGTTTGCATCACAGACCAGTCTTGGAATGTGCAATATGGTTCCTTTCAGATGAAACCAAATCAGCAGATAAGGTTGGGAGAAGAACTCGGTGTTTTCCAACCAATAATTGTGGGGCTTCCTTGTTTTGTTGACTGGTTTGGTTCTTTTTGTTTTCATTTTATTTTTTTGTTCCTTTGTTCATTTGTTTGCTTGTTTTGTGCCATCACAGAACCAGACCAGGGATAATTTTTAGTAAAAAACTGAAAGAGTGGGGATTAATGGTCCTCAGTACAAATTGTTTCCCTGTCCATATTCACTCACTGTGAATATTTATAACTTATTTATACAGGTGTAGGTGATGGCACTTTTAAGTCAGTCATTCCACAGATTCTTAAGTATTAGAAATTATCTAAGTGTATATCTTGGTTAACATGGTTGTCCATCACATTTCATACCCCTCAAATGTGATGCAGTGGTTGATTTCCTTTTCCATTATGAAGTGTATTTGGAATTCTGTTTCTTAAAATCAGTGTGCTCAATGGAATTATCATGGGTTTATTCCTCTTCATGGTTCCTCTTACATTCCCCTCCTCATGTCTTGAGGAGGATGATGGATATTCTTAAATTTTAATTTTCTAACCTTCCCTTTATTTTCATAGCACTATATATGTACATATAAAAATTCAACATAACCCAATATCACATTGTATTGAATGCAATGCTAAATAATGTGTGGTGTCTTGTTAAACCTAATTGTAAATAGTGTGTGCATGCATGCATGTACACATATTTAAGTAATTAGATCAAGGGTAAAAACAAAGCTCTCAGATTATTTACTATTCCTTTAATGTTTATTATCTTATTAAATGAATAATGCACTTGAATTCTTCAACTTTCTTAAAAAAAAAAAAAGGAAAACAACAAAGCTTATCAGAAAGCCATATGTAAACCTCAAGTTTGATATTTCACAATAAATATTAATTTTATTAAAGTCAATGGAAGAACTACAGTTTAGATTTCAGAATTACTTATATGAATAAATGTATTTAATTACAGGATACAAAATCCCATTTTAAAAATACCTAGGGTTAAAATTAATTCTTTTTACTCCATACATACTGTTATAGGTTTCCATCCATATATTTATCTTTTGTTTATCCTTCTCTTAATATAAGAATAAGAAGCACAGAGTTCTGTTGTGAAAAATACAGGAACCAGCAAATGAACTTGAATCAATCAACTTCCTGATTTTCACCCTTTCCATTATAGTTAAACCAGGGTCAAATACTGCATTATATTGTAAATTATCATTTTGTTCCCCAAGACAAAGCTTTGTCAAGGAAATAATTTGGGTGGTGCTAGTTATAAGCATGTTTGCTACAGAAGTTTCAGATGCATAAGCATTCATTAGTGTCTTAAAAGGCCAGATGCTGCTTATTCTCAGATAGCTGCCAAATTTTTGAATGCTCTTTAGCTTTGGCTTTGCCATCCATTCATCCACTTTCCTTTATTCCTGGTTGTGGAGTAACATCAGTATCTTATTTTCCTCTATCTTCAAAATAACTACAGTCAAGATTTTTTTGTTTTGTGCTCATTGAAGCACCACAAATCTATTATTTCTAAAAGTATTTTGAAAAGAAACAAATTTGGGCTCCTTTTTAGTGTCTGAAAATGGAATTAAAGATCTCTACATAACTGTGATGTATTTGAAAATAGTAATTAGTATCTGTTCCATTCTAGATCTACTGTGAAGGTGAGAACAGAAATAGGAGATCTGTCTAGGGAGCATTATAATTATTAAATCTTCTTAGTGTAATAACATGATAGATTGAAAAGTATCATACACTAAAAAGTTACCTTCCCTAGATATTTTTAAAAAATTAATACAACACTTGAGGGAAAAGAAATGGCATCTTTTCCAAGCACAGAGTGTTATGAGAAGGATTAGAAAATTAACCCATTTTTTCCTAAAATATAATTGGAATTTAAAAGAACCATCTCATTGAAATGCATCATTGAAACCTGATACACTGACAATTATTCAACTGCAAATGTCTTAAATTTATTTGTCTTGGATTATTAAAAAAAAAAAAAAGGCAAAAATAGAAGCTTTCTTAGCCCCAGTTGTGTACGTGGAAACACAGATGGATGTGTGTCTGAATCTGAAGAATATAAAATAACAAAAAAACGAAGTCCAATGTCTCTTAATGTCTCTTTGCTATATGTATTCATAAGTCTACAGTTCTAAGGGAACTGGGCAAGAACAGCAATTTTAAAGGAATGTGGGCAGCATAGCAATGGCTGTCCTACTTTGTGCTGCTTTGTTAAGAAATGGAGCCTGATACAGGCTTGTACGAAAAAAAGAAATTTTTTTTTTGGGGGGGGGGGGCGGTTTGGGTTGGCTCTTCTTGGTTGGTTGTTTAGTTTGGTTTGTTTGTTTGGGGGAGTTTTGTTTGCTTGTTTGTTTTGTTTTGTTTTCCTTAAAGAAATGAAGCAGTACTGTAGATTACTGTAAGGATAAAGTAATTTTCTGGCATTTGTCACACAATCTTGGATGATAAACTTGACTGTAACATCAGGCTGTGTTGAATCTGAGATGCAGCAACTGGTGCTTGAGATAAGATACTATGTTCTATTTTTTGCCTCCTAGCTGCAGCTGATAGGTCAGTGCTAGTCAATAGTTTAGCAGAACCTGTTTACCTCTATCCTAGAAAGGACAGAGAGCCATTAAAGGTCTCAGGCAGGAGTCTTGCTCAGGAATCAGTGCCAGAAAGTCTACTCTTCCTAGCTGATATAATGCTTTGGTCGTTGGGATTGTCCTCTTGGTAGACATTGAAACTTCACCATAGATGCCTAAGCAATGGATTAACTGCATTTAAAGGAAGAAAACACAATGTTTTTCTGGTCAAATGCTGCTTAACTCTTCTGTTAATTTCCTTCTATTACAGCCAGTATTCAAGTCTCTTCTCATTAACTATATCATAAACACTGGGCACACAGAAGAGATTAAGCTTGCTTGAGATGGATGACCCTTCTCTTACTTTAGGTGCATTCAAGATCTAAATGTTTTAGCAGCTACCTGTTTGTCACCTCTGTATGCACATAGTAGTCAGGCTGCTGATGTTCTGACTATTGTGCAAAAATGTTTCCACATCTGGAGGACCACCCCCCTCCTCCCAAAAAAGCCCCAAACAAAAGCCAAAAAAACCAAGGGAAAAAAACTAAAAAATAACCCCCAAAAACCCATACTCAAGCCTCTGAGAAACTTTGTCAGAAACTGTAAAATTACATTTAAATAGATATTTTTTTGTATAGTAATATTTTATCTCTCTTTACTGGTTCATGAATTAAATGAAGCTTGAATATTTATGAAGTTTTTTGCTATCCATTGCTTCTTGCAACTGAAATGTAAACCAGTTTATTCTGTCTGAAAACAAGTAAAGAGTATTACAGCAATTTTTGATCTGTGGCTTTACTCACATTTTTCAGTGAGAGCAGATTTAAGAAAAAAGGTGTCTACTTCTACTGAATTTTATGCAATATCTTTCTATTTCAGTTTTTCTTTGTTCTACTATATCCCTGTGAAGCAATCTTTAATAAAATCTTTGGTTTGTACACTACTTCAAAATTTCATAATTATTTTTTTTCTTTTTCCTTGGCACAACTTCCATGAGTAGTGACTCTTCTCAGGTTTCAAACCCTAAAAATCTGAAACTATATGAGGACATTTTACTTGATCTTACTATGGAATTAAACAGCACAGGTGACAGCAATCCAGTGTAGAATACAGAATGATCAGCTAATAAATTAAGTACATTGAAGACTCAAAATTAAAAACTCATTGACATAATAAAAAAAGAAAATGAAAATAATAAACTAGAAAAAATCTTTGTTAATACCTGAATGATTAATAATACACCCTTAGATCACTCTCAACAAAGGAATCCAAAGCAAATCTTCAATGAAACATACTGCTAAAAACCATGATGCCGGCAGTTACTGGGTAAGTTGTTCTTCCATTTTGTTTAATTTAATATACTTTTTCATTATTTTCTAGTTACATGTATTAAAATTTCTCCATTCTTTAGGTAAGTTATTCATTAGCTTGTTCATAGAACTTCAAATGGTAACAGGCATCCTAATTATATTTTTAATATTTTTTCAGACTATAGAAATGTAAAAAATTGATGTCTTAAGAATGAGCTATGATTATACTAACAAGCCTCCCTGAAACCTCACTCACTTTGTGAGTTACATAATTATGTAAGACATGGATAGTTCCTTTCATTTTAAGGGAATGTGAACATTGCCTTGTTCTGTGTCCATCAATATCCAGCTTATGCTCTCCACTGTCTGACTGCCACCATCCCCTTATCAGACATCTTGAGAGTATAATTGGAAATGGGTATCAGTAAGGATGTGTCAGGGAAAGAAGCATTTCACCCGAGTCTTTCTTCACAACTTTTCTGTTAAAAGGTCATACGTCTACAATCAGATTGAACAAGCAAGTTCATTTGTTTCAACAACCCTGACAGTTGTTTCTAAGTTTCTTTTCTTGAAAACTGAAATTATTCCCTAGTCTCGTACAACCTTCAGTGATTTGTTTCCTTTTTAGATCAGTAATAGCATCGTATTTTGAATTTAAACTTGTCTTCTCATGACCAAATGTGATGCAAGGATTAACATCAGGTTTTTTTCAACAAAAATATATGTAGAAAAGTATTGTGAATGACAGTGTTCTAAGATCATACAGTGTGTGATTTTTTTTTTGTCTAAGTTGTTTGAAGCAATATAAGTATTTTCTTGTTTTGTATAAACAGGAGATCTGAATTCAGGAGAGTTTTGCTGCTATTTCCTTTGTTTTCATTTAAAATTTCAGCAATAAAAGTTTTCAGTGACCAAAAAGAACTTGCGTGATTTTTTTTTTTTAATTCAGAATTAATGTGAAACCTGGATTCTTTTACCTTTTTCTCCAGAATTTTTTATATCTTTATATGAACTATTTTTTAATGAATTATTATAAAAATAGGCACTATTTTAGCAACTTTATTTATGTTTGCTGCACCTCTCTTCTGTTTAAATTTCTTTTCTGATGTTAGATGGTTATATATATAGAAATTCAGAATAACATGATTGTTTTTGTTTCTCATGTCAAGAAATGGTCACCTAACACTATTTGAATATAAGTTAACTTGCATTATATGTCATATGCTTTCAGTGTCATAACTAAAGAAAATCTGTTTTTTAAAAAAAATATTATCAGTAAGTCATCAGCAAGCTAAAAGTTTTCATCGAATCCAGTGAAAGATGTTGGAATAATTATTTACTCAACACAGCAAAACCAAGCAAAGAAAATATTTACTCTGGACATCCAGTTTATATCTGTATTTCCCTTTGATATTGAAAATCTCATCAGACTTTTTTGGTGTGGGTGATATCTGTGACACAAACTTCTGCAAAAACTCCATGCTGCATGCTTGACTTTTCTATTTCATTTATAATTAAAATGATATTGAAAAAAATCAACAGAAAATTATTTATTACATTTCACAATATTTTTTCAGACTCCACTTAAATGTAAATATCAAAAAATTTCCTACTCTATAGGAATGGTTGAGACTAAAAATGAAAATTGATAGTGCATTCAAGAGTACTATTAAAATTGAAATGAAGAAAATCTAAGCTTTTCTTTGGACGGTTTGCTATAAAGAGGAAGCGAAAACATTAGCCTAGGGTTCCATCTGTCCCTAAATTCTATTTTCTCCCTTTCTCTTTTTCTTTTCCTTCCCCTTTCCCTTTTTATTGTCTTTAAGTTATACAGATTCTCAGTGAAACCAAACATTACTTGACTACTACAAAAAATCCTGTCTGAATTTCCTTGGATTCTTTATTAGCTACCTAATCAGGCATTATTATAATAGATATTTTGTAATTTTTTTCCCTTCTACTGTCTTACATGTTTTATGCTACTGTCATGGGTTAACCTGGCCAGCAACAAGCACCAAGCAGCCATGTGATCACTCCCACACCAGTGGGACTGGGGAGAGAACTGAAAGCGTAAAAGCCAGAAAACTCATGGGTTGAGATAAAAACAGCTTCATAGGGAAAGAAAAAGCTGTGAACATAAGCAAAGGAAAAAAAAAAAAAGAAGAATTCATTCACTGCTGCCCATGGGCAGGCAGGTGTTCAGACATCTCCAGGAGAGCAGGAACCCATTACATATAACAGTGACTTGAGAAGACAAATGTTGTCTCTCAGACTGTCTCTCCCTTCCTTCTTCTTCCCCCGCTTTATGTATTGAGTATGATGCCATACGGTATAGAATATCCCTTGGGTCAGTGGGGGTCACCTGTCCTGGCTGTGTCCCCTCCCAGCCTCCCATGCAGACCTAACTTCCTTGCCAGTGTGGCAGTACAAAAAGAAGAAAACGACTTGGCTCTGTGTAAGCACTGCTTACACAAACAAAAAACTTTACAATAACAAAAACATTGCTATATTATCAACTTACTGTTCAGCACAAATTCAAAACATAGTCCCATGGTAGCCACTGTGAACAAAATTTATTTTATTCCAGTCAAAATCATCTCAGTTGTCTACCAGTTTTCTTTTAGATATTATTCACCCAGGACAAAAATTCTAATTTGTGCCTTATTTTTCTCCCAAATTATACAAATTATACTTTCTCTTCACAATGACTCTTCAGTACCATACAAGGAGTATATTTCACTGAAACCATTGATTTGTAAGGAAAGGCATCTTCTATACTTCACCAAGTCTGTATACTGCACATCTAATATTTTTGCCAAACACAGAAGTAAAGCTTGGCCAGCTGTGGGAAAAAAATTCACAAAGGCAGCGGCAGCAAATATATAAGAGATGGATACATGAGTTATATGAAGAAGGTGGATATTATTTTCTTTTCAATGCTCCCCACAGCATTTAAAAAACCGAGAATTGAAAGACAGTCATCTATCACATTGCATGAAACAGCTATCAGAGGGTATATGGAGAAAGAAGGATCATCTTTATAATGGGAAAACAGCAGCCACCAGTTGAGATTTATAACCATGACCTAGCAATGAGCTGCATAGATGTTGGCTTTTCTGCCTCTCTCACAACTCATATATCTGTAATGTGCTTTCCATCTAATTTTAGAGATTCTGCTGCTCATGGCTTGTTGCAGGATTAACCCTTGTATTTAGAATGGAAAGAACTTAGCAGTAGAGAAGAGAAAGGAAGGAGACAGGGGTCTAATTTGGCACTACTGAGCAATTGTAAGAGCCTCTGGCAATAAGACTCATTATCAAATCTCAAGACAGAAAACATAGAAAATTACATATATATATATAACCTTATTGAATTGCTCTCTAGTTTCTGAATTAGGCAATAAATCTTCTATTAGTACTGCCTATTTTAAGAGAAAATGTTTTGGTGTTAAAGAACTAAAATTAAAAATTATTAAAAAAAAAAATAGTTGAATAATCAACACCTTGCAATGCTTAAATCATATCCCTGGTAAATCACTGAACAAAATCAGACCATAACACATCTAACTGTTCACTGACCTTGAAATGTGAGAGTCTGTAAAATGTTGCAAGAAATACATAAACATATCTGACTTCATATCATCTTGGTCTCCAAATTAGTTGAGTCAGACAATATAAATCCATTCTGCAACCAGAATAGCTGTCTTACTCCTATCTCAGCTGTAGTAGGTGAAGAGGGAAAAGAGACGAAGCTGTAAATTAAGGAGAAAGCAAATCAATTGTGAACCTTCATTAAATGAGGAACAGTAGGAGAGAGGATAAAGTGTTCGAGATTTTTTAATATCTATTAGTTTTTGGTTTTCTAGCAAAGATCATTTGCTTGGTCATGATGGTGGTATTCTAAAGCCCAGAAGAAATCTGATGTGGCAGACAAACCAAAGCATAAATTATTCTTCGTGATACAGAAATATCTGCTGCTACACAAGGCAAGAGATTATTCCATTTTTAAAACAGGCAAATATAAACAGTTTAAAAGGGAGATCTTTCTGGCAGATAGACTGGATCTTTAATGGCTTTTTATATTCTTGAGGACCTCTGGTGTTGGAAGGAAGAGTCTTGATTGGTAAAAATTTTTAAAAAAATTCTGTAGGGAACAGTGTTACAAAGTAAAATTGAGCTGATCATTTTATCTTTTCACTCCTAACCACTCCAATTTTTATATTTTGTACCAATGGCTACCATTCTGAAATTGCTCTTCTTGGTTGAATGAAAAGAATAAACTCTGATTATAGAATTAAACTTAACAATCATAAGTGCTTTATGAGTGACAAAGTTGATCTTGGTGGTCTCATTATAAGAAAGATTTATTAGACTTAAATGTTCATTACATTAGTCATTCTTCACAATTCTTTTCTTTCTAACCTGATAAACAATAGACTGGTCCCACAGAGAAACAGATCCAGTCACCAGTGTGGTCAGATTAGAAAATTCTCTCATTTCAGACTGAGTTTCCCTTGTGAAGGTTGTGGTCCTGTGTTGTGCATCCGCATTACACAGAAATTCAGAATTGATAACCAGATAGAATTTTAGGCAGTTTAAAAAGCTTATGATTAGGATTAATGTATAAAACACTTGTCTGGGAGATTTAAATGTTCCTGATTAATACTGTAAGTTGGAGCATTCAGTGGAAAGCTTGCACAGTCACTGGATGACATTTTGAAGCATAATATGTCATGTCACTAACATAGTGGAATTTTCACTCTTCAAAATAGCTATGTCACAGCAGAATAGACTATACTCAACTGGTGCGGTCTGGCTTTTGCAAGCACTTGGAAGAGAAAGGTGTTTTTCCCAACTTTGTTCTTTCTGATATTTAGGTCGGGATGATTTTATGATATGTGTGAAATATTTATTGTAATAGTAGAAATATTTCTTGAAATTCTACTGCTAGACAAGTTACCACCTCAGGTCAATGGAAAGAAGTAGGTGCTCCTACTACTAAAATCCATTTATTAAATAGGAATTCTAGATGACTAGGCACATCTAGCTGCCTATGCCTAAAATAACTTCTAAAATTAAGTGAGGTGGAATCCACTCCTTTGACCTTGTTTTGCTCATCACTGGTAATGTGACAAAAAAATAAAAAATGTCAGGTTCAATTCTAGTGGCTGAAATACCTTATTTAAAGAGGCAGGATTGAACCTTGAACCTCATTTATCTGGAAAAAATCAACAACAACAACAAAATAACCCTCCCAAATCCCAGGAATCTCAGAGCCTTCTAAGGGTGTTGAGATGAAAACCAGGAAAAAAGATGTAAGTCATATTTATATATTAAAAAGAATATTTGGGTGAGGTCAGTTGCTCCTCTAGGAGGTTCATTGATGGCCTCTGCAAAGTAATAGCCATAAATATATATGTATATTGATGCCGGAGAGTCTCTTTGATTTTTGATTTTTTAATTATATAGATGTTAGAAATTGTTGTAGATCTAATGTACTAGTAATATAACTTTAGTAGCTGAATGTTTTACACACTAACCCCATCCTATATCAACCCCTTAGAATTCCTTAAGCTGTTTAGTCGTTATTTCAAGGTAGAATTGCAGAAAAGCGCCATGAAGCCTGAACCACAAGATAAAGACAGGGACAGAAGGACCTCCAAATCTGAAGCTTTGGAAGGCCTCCAAGGACCTGACGTGCTGTGAAGAAGACAGCGAAGATGAAGAGAGGGTCCTGAGACCCCAGACCTAATTCTTGATGGGGCGTGTAGGGGGTGGTACAGGGGCAGGACTGGGAGAAATAACAGAATGAGATTGGATGGACACTATTATAAAAATCTGTAACTTAGTTGTAATAGAGGGAATTCTCGAGTGAATGTATTCCTGGAGCCGGTGTTGGCTCATTAAAGCTCTTGCTCACTTATCTTATCTCCTACTGAATTGCCTGGATTTTTTCTTCGCTCCTTTAAGGCATCAATATCATGGACTAACCATAAAAAAAAAAAACAAAAACAACTTCTGCACAATGCACAGAGGCTTTCTTCAGTCTTGTTTTCTTCTATTTTTACTTTTTTTTTAATTTTTTTTTTCTCTTGTTTCATCAATTGCTAGAAAGCTGGTTGGTTTCCACTCCAGAGACTATACAAGTAACATGGATAAATTGCAGGTCTATTGTCTAGGACTCAAACCTTGAATTTCAATATTTTTAAACTGTATGTTGATTTTCTAAGTCTGCAGTTAATTTATTGTGGAAAATATTGGAAAACATGCTGTTCATATCCTACTTTTCCATTAAATAAATATGAACTAGAAGTCACAAATTTCAATACTTTAATGAAAACAAAGATTTGTACTTTTGGAGTTTTGTGAAAGTCATATGGAATATATAATATAAAATAATAAAAAGAAATTAGAAACCATATGAGGAAAACATCAGAAAAAATATAACCAGACAGTTGATAATCTGTTTTGGAATAATTATAACTTAGTAGCAACTTTGTAAGTTGGTGGAGTCTTGATTAAATAAAGACTAAAACTTGATAGGTGTGAAAAAAATCAAAACCCAATAACTCATAAAGCATCTTCAGACTCTGAATGTCTGGTATAAGAGAACTGCAAAAGGGAAAATCTGGAATGAAGTGTTAATGAAGCATAAGTTACTGGCACTTTGTTGTTAGTATCCTCATACATCAAGAAAACTTCAAAAACTCACTGAAATTATATATATTGAATAGGTCAGTAATTGTTATTCCAATAATAATGTGCAAATTTTATTATTTCCTAAAATTATTTTCCATCCCCAAATGGATTAAATCAATACAGTTCCTGACGGTGAAATGAAATCAGAGTAGTCTTAAACTACTGTAACTCTGAATGGCTCATATATGAAATGAGAATAGTATCACTAAATCATCTGGATATTTCTGTCTGAAGATATGTCTAGTGTTTTATTTCCCAATCTTGACCATTTTTATATATAATGATTTTTTGATAAATATTTTCAGAGTAAAAAAGCTTTAGATTAATGAATTGTCTTTACCCAAGGGTTTGTTTTCTGTCCTAGTTGAGGACAATTATTCCAGAATAATTTAACCTCTATTTTGGTTGTATTATGTACTGTATTAATAAGACAACTGGCAGCATGTCAGATCACAAAAAAAAAGTTCGAAAAAAATAATCTTTATGTCCAGCTTCATTCATTCTTGTGCTCTTTCAAAACAGAAGTCATTACAGGTTTTATTCAGGAGTTACATTATAAGCACGCTCGAGTGGGGATCAGTCATTGAATTGGGGTAATGGCATACTGTCAAATACTTTGTCTTCTCTTATGTCTTACGCCCCTAGAACTCAACTTAATCCCAGTTGAGTTCCAGTTCCCTGTCCATCCACCTACTTTGTATATCCATTTTCTCAGTTTTTTCTTCCTATGCCAAAAAACTTTTATAATTCTGGGAATAATTCCATCAGAAAGATTTCCTTATAGTCAAAACCGGTAAAACAACACTATTTTTATTTTTTCAACCTTATACAACTCCTCAAGATTATTCAAGCAACTATTGAACACTGGAAAACTCCCCAGTAACTCAGGTGGGCAACAGCAGAGCATTATAGGTATAAAATTATTTGACATTTGCTGTGAAGCTGAGGGATCTGTCCATTTGAGGAGATAACTTTGTCCAAGCAGATGTAAACAATCAATGCTGGTGACCAAGCAGTACACAGCTGATCCCAAACAGTATATTCTACCACACCTCTCTGTCCATATTTACCAAGTTTCCTCTGTAGGAAGTTTTGCACTTTAATGTTGTTACAATCCACTAATTGCAGGAAGTTCTGATTTTATATCTCGGTCCACAAAAACAGAGTGGGGAAAAGGTTTGAGTCTACCCAGAGTGAGATTAAGACACAAATGAGGCCAGATACTGGTAATCAAAATGATAATTCAGTTTTATTTTCTATTAAGTAAGAGAAAGAAAGGAGGAAAATAGGAAAGTAGGAAAAAAGCAAATGATGATTACAAAAAGCAAGAAATAATCACCACTGTTTGGATCCCGCAGCATCCCAAAGGTCTGTCCATTTTCTGTAGTTCAATGAGGAAAGCCCTGTATGAGCTTGCCAAATGAGTATTTCGATATGTTGGCAGAGTGGCACAATTTGCAATAACATTTCAGCAGTCTTACCCAAGCCTGGGGACTACAACAATGACATGATCACTCCTTAGTCATTTTGACCACTTCATATAGGTACAGATGTCTACAGAATAGTCACATGGTACCCTACAGGCTGAAGCATGAGATGTTGCCTTATTTGGGTAAAAGGCAAATACACAGTCTGTAGATTTTGATTAACTAACATCCTGTTATTGCAATGGTCTCCTGACTGCAAATTCTTGTAACAGAGAAGCAACTTACTTTCTACGGTCTAAGCTATGGCAGAATTTATGTTGCTTTGCAGGAGTTCTCAGTCTAGGCAATGCCAGAACATATATTCTTTCTTACCAGTTCTCTACAAATATATAGTTTATAAGTGGTTAATTATATCTTTTATGATCTCAAAATATCTTTAACACTGTTAAACATCTGTGTGTTCAGTTTATGGTATTTATCCCTTATATTTGTATAAAAGAGTTTTATATATATAAATAAAAATGCATTTATAGATATTATATTTTATATGTTCTTATTGCACAGTATCATAGGCCTATAATGTATACCTCGAATAGTCCTCTTCATGCAGTATGGATTTTCTGCACAACAGTCTGCTATCTAGCTGCATGTAAATCACAAAGTCCAAATTACTTAAACTATGCAGATAGTATAATTACCTTTCATATTCTTCAGACCTATATAACGTTCCTTAATTCTGTATACACTCTGGTAGCAGACAGAAAATCATTGATAGATTTCTGGTTTGTTTTTATTTTTTGCATTTCCATGTTCCAAACTTTGATTTTATGATATATTCCATTTGCATAGCATCACATTTTCATTTAGTTTTGAAATATGAAAACAACCCCCAGTACTTTTCACTGCATACCATTTATATATCATAGACTAAATTTCATCATCTTTGGCTTTTTCTTTAAAATTCACCAATAAACCTTACTATTTACTCTAAAGTCTGGTGGATTTGTTACCTCTGCAGAATACAATTCAAATAACACGCCCTAGAAAGGTCTGGAGTCATTTTCTCCACTGAGACCTCTCCTCAGAGATTGTAATTTTAATCAGTATCTCCAGACTTGCTGCTGGCTCTTTTTTAATGATTCATTCTTTACAGAGATCAGAGACTTCCCACATCTTTTAAAGTTATTGGATTTTAACCCAAATTAACAATTAAAAATTTCATATGCACTCTCCAAGTTCCTCCACAGAAGGAAATAGGGTCTACGTAACTCTACAGTGATATAAAACCAATGCTATTTTACTTTCTTCTCTATTATAAAATTTGTGCAAGAAAATGAAGGATAAGAAGTTCCAGGGACAGGTCCAGTGGAGGGCAACAACAATGATTAAGGGACTGGAGCACCTCATTTACAAGGAAAAGCTGAGGGAGCCAGGCCTGTTTAGCCCTGAGAAGAGCTAATTGACAGAGGACCTCATCAGTGTCTATAAATGTCTGAATGATGGAGCCAAGCTCTTCTCAGTGGTACCAAGCAACAGGAAAAGAGGCAATGGGCAGAAACTGATGCACAGGAACTTCCACCTGAACGTGAAGAAGGACTTTACTGTGCAGGTGGCTGAGCACCGGTACATGTCCAGAGAAGCTGAAGAGTCTCCCTCACTGGAGATATTCAAGAACCATCTGGACACAATCCTGTGCAATGTGCTCTAGGATGACCCTGCCTGAGCAGGGATGCTGGACCAGATGACTCACTGTGGCTCCTTCCAACTGTGTGCATTCTGTGATATGATATGCCTAAAACTCACGTCTCAGGAGATGTGCACTGAATATACTGGAAAGGTTAATACCAAAGGGAAAAGTTTGCCTTGGGTGTTTGGAATTATGGAAGACTTGGATTGTGGTGATTTTTTTCTCATTGACCTCAGTTATGGGGTGGGAGTACCAAAAAACTTGAAGTGAATAATTTTTTTCCTCATATGGACCTCACCTAGCTTTTGTGGAGATCAAAAATGATTTTAAACCAATATTTTCCTGTGTCGCCACTGCCTGAGGGGTGGGGTGGGGGGGCAGGGGAGGGGGAGGTAAAAAGAAATCCATTTTAATTTTTGTCAAAAAAAAATCATGACTTTTGTGTTTGATCTCTTGTCACCAGAAGTAATCTCTGTATATCTGATATTTCTAAGATTCACTCCTTCTGCAATATGCTACCTTGTGGAGGCTGTTCTAAAATGAATGATGCTTTGGTTAGAATTGTAAAACTATATGTTGTTTAATATGGAACACATTGCATTTTTCTTTCACATAAATTTTAGTTGTAATCTAAAAAAAGAAATATTTAAGAAAAATTAGATCTGTATATCAAAATTTAGACTTTTTCATGTTTACAGAATAAATGTTTTATTAATCTCTACTTTTGTATCTGACACTAGTGATCTCCAGGAAAAAATGGTTTCAAACATTCTAGTTATTCTGTCAAAATACTCTGCAAAAATAATATTGTGCTATGTTGCAAATAGTAATACAACGGGATAACTAGAGTCCATTATCAAATGCACTGGATACTATCATAAAAGACATGATGTATAATATTTTCTAGCTTTCTTATAGCTACTTCTTTTTCATTTTATTTCAACATACAACAGCCCCCTAAAAGAGAACGTTCATTGGACATCTGCAATTTTGTTTTCTAAAAAGGTGCCCTGACAGTGAATATCCAATGTGATATTCAAATAAAACAAAACTCTTCTGGAAAAAAATATTGACATCCTGTGAGGATGCAGGGTAAATCCACTGCTAGTATCTTCCATGAGTGAAAGCTACTTCCTTTCCACATAAAGGCTGGCATAAAGCGGCACAATCTCTTCTTTATTAGTAGCAGTATCTGTTGTGCCCATTTTGTTATTCCTTAAAGAAGCTAACACAGGATTGGCATTCTCTTACTTAACCTTTTGCATTCAGGAGTTGAATGCCTGGTCTCAAGAGGTAGCCTAGATAACTAATTAAGGTTCATCCTATGTTAAGATACAATAGATTTCTCTCTGGAGTTGCTTCTCTTGGCTTTGATGTACTAAAGTAGGCAGTACGAACCACAGCCAAAATACAGGCTATTTATGAGAAATTTCCAGTCCCTTTTACTAGAGTTTGTGCTCCTCTTTGTGCTCTAAAAACACTGCATTTATTCTTGCTGGTCTTCTTATTTGTTTTTTTTTTTTTTTGATTTCTAATACAGAGAATAATAAGCATATTAATCTTTAAGCATTTTCTTCCTCTTTCTCTAATACAACTCTTATCAGCTTCCAAACCTTCTATTTTTTCCTTATTGCCATAAGAACAGGTTAAAAATAATTATTTATATTTTATTTTCTTTTTAGCACCTGAAAACCTGAAATAGTGTTAAAAGACAATATACAGTGCCACTATAAATCTTGTAATGCAGCTACATTTTTCACTAAACTCCATGACTAATTTTGCCTTATAAATTGAATTGAATGTGGATTTGCATGCAAAACTTTGTAGAAAACAAGAGGATTTAAATCTATTCAAATAATTTTTATTTACATTTTAAGAGAAAAGTAATTAAAAACATGGCTTGCAATATTTCAATATCAAGAAAAACTAATGAGGGTCCTGTTGACCTGTTCCCATGAAGTTCATAGAGTATTCTGTGTTGGGAAGGATCCACAGACATCCACATCGAAGTCCAACTCCTAAGAGCTGTTGCTCTTGTTCTGAAGGACACTTGGCTTACACCTAAACTCAACAGATAACCGAATTGCTTTTTAAGGCCCAAGACCATCTGTATGGTACTCTGCAGAGCCTGCATGCAAAAACATCCTAGGGCAGGAACAGACCCTGACAGCCAAGATAGGTGTGATCGCATGAGGACTTCCTGGAATGGGCTGGTCATACCTACCCTGTACAGAACTTGAACCAGGTTTCTATCTAATCTATGTGACAGTCCTGTGGTCCTAAACTGACTTGCCTCTGTCTTGTGTAGATTTTCAGTTCAAAGCACCTGAAATAATGTGAAGTTTGCTTAACTTCTTGTCAGACTGCTTTGGCTTGTTTTCATGTTTCTTCACACCAGATTTCTGCCTTCTGGCTGCTCCCAGCTGGGTGTGAACAAGCCCTTGGAGCCTCCATCTGGAGGCTCAGATTCCCCAGGGGGTCTTGTTTGTTTTGCAGTGACCCCCTGGATTTTCCAGATCTTTCCCACAGAGGCACTGGCAGACCTCAAATTCAAGCAGGAGTCCAGCAGCACTGGCTTAACTGGGCTTGATCTGTTGAGGAGCTGAATACTAGGCTAACTTTATCTCCTGGATTCTTACTGTGTTCAACTATAAGGTAGGCAAATACCTTCTGCAGTAAGAATTGAGGAATTACTGATGAATCAACAAAGAAGTTTCAAGAACTTGAATTTTATACTTAAAAAGCTGTAAGGCTGGGGAATTCAGCCTGTTTGACATTTATGAAGAAATACATTGAAGTTAGCAGAACTGTGAATTTTCAGTTAGTCATATAAAATTCTATTTCTCACTCTACTGTCCTCAATATAACCATTGGTTCTAGACATAGTTTCCCTGTTGAGATAAGATTTTCAGCCCAGAACAATTAAATTAGGAACAGATGCAAAAAGGTGCATATTTTTGTTCAGTGATCACTCAAATACAATAAAATGGGATGTGAAGGAAGGTGCTAGCTAGCTAATTTGGATTCTGATGATAGTTTGGGACAGAGTTGTATAAGCAGTAATTGACTTTGTATTGTATATTATTGCTTTTATCATCAGTACATCAGAGAGATAAATTTTCCATCTGTCTCTATAATATTCCTAAGTGTGTCTTTAGTCTTTAGTAGTAGAAAGCATTCATTTTCTATTTATTTCCTTCTACTAGTTCCCAATTACAATCCTTATAATTTTCATTTAAGACCTCATGGTCCAGAGCTCAAAAAGAACAACTGAAACTTATATTTAGCAACAATTGTGTAAAATAATAAAACTCACAAAGTTCTGCTGTTGTAACTTTTATCTTTCATACTTTCAGGGAATATACTGATGATGCAATTACTGTTGTCTTAAAAACTGAAAAAAACATACCTAGCTTACTCTATGAATAGCTAATTAGATTCTAATGTGATCTGTCAAAGCCTCAAATCTACAGCTATCCTCCTTTATTTGTAGAGTATACACTGCCAGGTTTTAATTTTGTGTTATTACTTGCACTGGAAATGAACTGGAGTTTAAGAGGAAATTACTTTCCCCTTCTGTCCCCATCAGTATTGTATAATTCAGTTCATTGTTAAAAGCAGCTTGCATATAACAACCTTAAAGTTAACTTGTTTGCTGTTATGTAAGTGAAGCCAGATTACATTGACCCTAACACTTGTTTCAAACAATAACATGTCTATTATGAATGAAACCTGTGAAGAATCTTATACATCAGATCTTTTGCTGCAGAAAGATGGATTATATCACAGGTTTGTCAAAAAGCCACATATAAACAGGCTCAGGACATCCCCAGAAAACTTTATAACTCTGTATGACTCGAATTTAGAAATTAAAGTGGCAGTGAATAATTTTGAAGTTGTACCTCAGTATCTTTTTGCATATGATTTACCATAAGGAAATTGTATCAGCAGCTGAATATGTATAGTTGTGTTATTCCATTTTCACATGTCCTTTTTCATAGGCAAAGGAGCACATTACTGCTACCATTTTGATGTCAGCTGCTCATGACCTCCTGACTGATGTTATCAGTCCTCTTACTTCCACTCCTAACCCATTTTGGTGTATATGAACCGAATTGGACATTTCATTTAGGAAGTTCCTGCCAAGAAATAAGTTCTGAGAAATCAGTTTACTTTTATTGGTTTAGCCTGGAGTAAAAACCAACTGTAGGACAGTATGTGCAGAGAATCTTAACTGGCAGAGGGAGAAAAAAATTAAAGACAATGAGACAATCATTGATTTTTAAATTTAAAATTAGATTTAAATTTTAAATCTATGAGATTAACCACAGTTCATATTGATGTCAGAAGTAGAGGATAATTTTTGAAAGATTATGTTCACAGATCATGAAGACCCTGTGCTTATGTCTGCATTTTAATTAATACACATCCTGAGCTATATGTATGGCATAATCTGTTACAGATGATATTGTTTCCCATCTTTATGAAGTAATTAGTCCTATTTATTAGAATATGTAGCTTCAGTCTAATAATTTCATAACTGCTTCTTACTCTTAGATGTAAGGGTGCAAGATTTTCCAGGAATACTGAGTCAAATTTCTCAGTTCTCCACAAGAAGAGCTTCCATTTGATAAGTATTTCACTGTTTAGTTCTGAGATTTAGCTGTAAAACAGCGATTTAATTGAGAATGCATGACATCACAACTTTCTGAGTATCAGCATTTGCCATGATAGTCTGTGGAGACTGGCTAATGGGGTCTTGAGAGATATGCATCTGGTATCTGGAAAAGAGAAGTGCCAGAATTGCAGACACTTAAAGCTAGGCTAGATGGCTCCCTCTCTTATAGCTAAACAACAGACAATTGCTATACTCACTATGTAAGTCAGAAAAATAATCCTGATTGACTACATTTTTGAGAAAACAGTGTCAGCAGAAATTCTTTCTAAGGATATATTTATTATAAATATGTATTTCTATCTTTATGGAGAAATTTCTTCATTTGCAGCACTCACAGGAACAGTTTTGCTGTAACTGCTAAAAAGCACAGCATGATTAGAGGAATATGTGGAAGAGGCAAGAGAGATCAATTATATAATTATTATTACACAGAAACTAAAATCTTAGTCTGCACAGGTTCTCCCCATTTCCTGATAAATCACTTTCTACGATCCCCATGGCTGTATTGACTAAATCTCACCTGATCACGTTAGCTGAAACAAGTAACTCATACAAAAATCACCTTCCAGACACCTCACACTAGGCAAGGTGAAATCCATCCAGACCATACATTCTCACAGCTCTAGAGTGTTGTATAACTGGTACTTCCCATACTCTTCAGTAGCTAAATACCCAGATGATCCTTTTGCCATGCTCTATTATGCTTTCTCTCCTCTTCTTCAATACCTAGTCTTCCTCCCCACCTCTAGCTATACTACTTACAGATGACTCACCTAACCTGGTGGAAATTTCCTGTGAAGATCAACAGTCTCCTGAGCAAAGAGGGGTTAGTCTGCAAGGCTGTGAAACAGCCAGTCAGTTCTCAGTCCATATCAATGTGTAGGACTCTTCCTTCTTGAGGGCAGGGCTTCACATTTATTTCTATTAAAATTCCTTGGTTTCCAATGGCTCTTTCCTTCAGTTTTAGAAGTCTCTCTGCATGGAAATCCTCCCTTCCACTAAGAACCACTCTCCATTATGGTGCCATCCTTTCCAGTTTTTGATGACTATCTGAAGTACAATGTCAAGTCTGATTAGATTACATTTCAAAGTTACGTTTCAAAGTGTTGTCCTTTAGCCTTTTAAGTCTAATGGATAAAAAAAAAATTAAAAAATTGCAATCCACCTTGTAATCCACTCAGCCTGTTCATGTCTTACCACTTTGATTTTCATATTGCTATTAGAGACCCTTGAAAAAAGTGTTGCTATAGTGAAGGTAAATGTTGCTACAGTCAAGTCAAATCAAGCTCTCCTCTCATCCACAGAACTAGCCATTTCTTGTATCTTTTCTGTTCTTGGGAATAGTTTCTAGGAGAACTTGCTCTGCAATCTTCCTAGAGACTGATGCAAGCCTGACCAACTGTAGTTACCCTGCAGCTTTCTTGACTTTTGAAGTGGGAACAGCATAAGTTAGTAAACAAATTTAATTTTTCACTTCGTGTGCCATTTTGTTGGAAGACATTTCTGAACCTGATTGCCCATCGGATGTCAACAATAATTTTCTAAATAATTTTCTGTTTTGTTTTCTCAAATAGATGTGTTTCTGGGAAAATCACATTTCCATTGATAATAATAATAATGATAAAAAAGTTAGTTGCCTACAAAACAGGTAAAATATTTCATTTTGGATGAAGTTAACATTAAAGAATGTGTGCTGCATTTCATGACAGAACTAAAATGTGTGAACCTATGTTCCTGGTTTCCTGTTGCCACTGCAACATACTTTAGGATTCTTCTGAACTGAAAAATTTAAGAAGTCAGTGTCAAATGCAGGCTAAAGCTAAGAAGAGCATGGAATTCTCTCTCAGTATGAAACAAACAATATTCTCACTCCATTTTGATAAAAAAAATGGTATATAACAATTGTTGGAGGGTTTTTTTTTTCCACAAGGTGGAAGGAAAATGATTATTTGGATCATCAGTTTTTATTTACATTACTAAAGTGGAAATTTTTCAGCTGAGAGAAAGGTAAAGATTATTTTTCTTCATTTTTTTTTCCAATGGTTATAGCTTATTTTCCTTGTTCAGTGTCCTGTTCTCTGGAAAACTGGAGTTTACGTGTAAGATGCTCCTTCTTTCTGTAAACAAAAATAAATCTGGTAGAGCTTGGGTGGAAGACAATATGCACTGCATTTAGAGGTACAGAAATCTACAGCCAAAAATGCCTACCATCATGATTAGGATGGTGAGGTAATAAGAAAACGCATATACTCATTCATGAAACAGTACTTTTTTCATGATACTTGAAAAGATGAAATAATCTGATGCTGATTGAAAGATCTGAAATTTAAAAATCATCTTTACTTTTCCAGTGGCATTTTTTTCAGTCCAAAAATTGTTCATGTTTTAAGGTGTATGTCAATGAAAAGGGACTTTTCATAGAAAATTACTAAAAAATCTTTGGAGCATGGTCACTCAGTCTTATAATTTCCCAGGCTATATGAAAAATGAAATCAAACTAGACCAAAAACTGATCTTCCAGGAATAATTGCTTTTTGCTTGGTACAGTTTTTTGTTAGCAGTCATTCTGTGACTGCAGGTCCTTGAATATTGAAGAACTGTATATGCCTGATGCATAAGTGCAGGAGACATTGGCTGCTTAAGCAAGGAAAAGGCTTATGTTCCTCCCTAACAGTTTATCCTGACTTTGATACAGAAGTGAAAGTAGAAAGTAACTTAACAATATTTCACTTTCCATTGCCCACAGAAAGGTTGCACTTAGTTTCATTCATTCATACTGGTGATTTTCAGAACCTATTAGATTCAGAGCTAACAGCACTCAAAAATTACAGGAACTCGTGGAGGTATAGGAGAGAGGAGGAAAGTAATGTACATACTAGTAAAACATCAGTGTGGTCTGCATCATTATATTAACAATTCTAGCCTATTTGATACTGTTTGAACAAAGAATAGAACTTTTCTGAAGTTCAAAGATATTAAGAACATATTGAAGGGAAGAGGTCTTGGAATATTATATGAACACAATGTGTCTCATCTGTTTACAGTGTGATATTAGGCCTCATTTTCAGTGACAGGTGATTCTAGATGCACAGAGGTGGGTGTATAACTGCACAGCACATACTTTATTTCCATTTGAGCTGGGTGTATCAACCACACTTCTGAAAATAAATGCAACTTCATTTCTAGCAATGCATCTCATTGCAGCCTTCTCAATGTGTTACAAAGCTCTAAGTAACAGCAAGAAGCCTTGAGTCACTCTTGATGCCGAAGAAATGAGTTCTGCAATGCATGTGCATGCATAAAGTATACAGTGTAAAGTAAAACTGAAGTGAATACTGCAGTTTGTGTCCTAAGAGCAAAATTGCAATGGAAGCTAATTGAAAAAAATCTCTCTCCTAGTTCACTAGACTTCATGGGTAATTACTTGAGACTTACTCAAGTATTACTTGAGACTTACAGAGATATTCAAGACAATTTTTTATTTTCCCCTCAGACAAATAACACAAAATAAAACTGGAATTATGGACATTTCCATGTTTTAAAACTTAGATCAATATTTTTTTTATGAAAATGATGGATTATCGGTAGGGCTTACATTCATGGACTGTTCAGCAACAAATTGAAGTCCTGCGTAGGGCTGAGTTGGGCTCAATCCTTGTGGGTCCCTTCCAACTCAGTATATTCTGTGATTCTGGGATTTGTATATGGGGCCATGAGAGGTTGGAATCATTACATTTCATTTTGTCTATCAGCCTTCTAAGTAGTTTGCAAGAAGTTTACACCTGCTGCATAATATTAGGATTGAGTTATTTACAACACTGGCTGAGACTGGACTTGCAATAAATCATGGATTTTTTTTTCAATCAGCTTTGTTTTTCATATTTTTACAATATTTTGTGTTCTTATCATTTAGGAAAAAAAAGGCAATTGAAATATAAGTATGCATGCAATAATTTTAGTTTGCAGATATTGATTGACCCACGCAAAGTTTGATAGATTGTCCTGGGGCAGTTTATCAAACTGGAGTGCTTTCTTTTTTGTGGCCACCACTTTATGTTCCATCACTCACAGCTTTCATTTCAAACAAACGAATAAAACCTCCTTAGACCTCTGGTGAAAAAAAAATTCTATGGAAAAACCAGGTGATTGCAACTACTGTCAGCATGAGTATTCAGAGACCTACAGTGGATCTGAAATATGTGAGCAGTCATATATATACAAAGAGAAATTTAGAATATTGACAATGAATGTATAAGCAAAATTTTAGAAGTTTTCAGGGCAAAAGTAAGGATTTTTAGTCTAGAAAAGAAGGCCAGGGTATTTTTATTCTTATTTATGGTCCAATTATTTGGTTTCCAATGGAGATTTTATTGCTGTAATGGTCTCTTTTCAGGTAGGTGAGACAAGCATGTTTGTGTTAATGGATGCAAAGGTCACAAAGCACTGAGTAAATTGTTCTAGACCATAGTGGTTAATTTTTCCTTATTAATAAGTTGGTGGTGTACATAAACAAAGTGACACTGTATTTAATTTATCAGCTTGAGAAGGTGAACAGCAATGGGAATTCTGAAAAAAAATCAAAAGGGGTAGTAGGAGATGCTTGCTTCTTTGGTACAACTCTATATGCAGTTTTGTGATGATTAGCAATAGAATAATATTTCTAAGTGATTAAAGATACATTATTTAGTTAGTTTTAGGCTCTCTTGTATATGAAAATTGTTGCAAAACAGAAGAAAGGCCAGGAGACGGTCCTCTGGAAAAGAAGGGTTCTGAAGCACCATTGTATTGAGAACTGGATTTATTCAGATTTAAGAAGGGCTAAGTGAGAGCTTCAGTTGTTGTCTTCAGCAGTCTGGTGAGTTATTAAAAACAAGATACAGAGTTTAGGCTTACCCACAGAGATCTTCATCCTTGGAGACAATCAGAACTCAGTTGCATAAAGCCTTCTAACTAGAGTCAAATTTGAGTTGGAAATTGGCCTTATTTTGAGCAGGGATTTGAACCACTCTGTCAACTAGGTTTCTTCCTGTTTTATTTGGTATAAAATCATCTCCTCTATGCTTAAAGCTATAACATACATTTTCCTATGAAGGATATACATGCTTTTAGTCATAGGGAAGATTTTTCAGGTAGCAAGAATGCATCTAGACATTTGGGAACATTTTAGATGAACACCAGGCTGTAACTGAAAAAAAACAGTAACTGAAAATACTGTAAGAAAGCAAAATTACAACTACAATGTTGTGTTCTACCCAACTAGAGACAGGCAAAGAAAAATAGACTCTGAGTAACTATTAAAAAAAAAAAAAAAGGGAGAGAGAGAGAGAGAAAGAATAACTCGAAGTCACTATAAAGTAAGGTCACTGTAAGTGTTTACAATTGTCAGAACAGGAAATTTAACAATCCAAAAAAATTCAGCATATAATCCATAAAAAATAGGAAATACCTGTAAAAAGCTGTCTCTGAAGAGTTTCAATAGCAATTTCCTTGTCTTTAGTTTGTCTCATTTTTTGTCATCTTAGTTTCTTCTAGGAGTAAGTGAATGGCCGTGTGGATACAGGAAAGTGGTTACTGAGTCCATCAGCCCAAAGCAGAGACTACACATACTCCAAAATTCTCTTAGCTAAAACTAGTGGCCCTCGTGATAAACAAGAGGAGTTGAAATTATCAGTTTAGAAGTACAGTTTACTGGTATTTATTAGAATGATTCACATGGCAGGAATCTCAACATCATGTGTGAGGAAAAAGGGAAGGGACTTACCATAGTAATGGCATAATCTGTTTCAAAGTGTCAACGTCTGAGTATTTAAGGCTAAATGTTCTAATAGATAGAGCAGAAGACATATCAGTAGTAATTCCTTAGAAAAAGAAAGCTCATATGAACTTAGAGCTGCAGTTGCACAGAGTATTTAAGACTTCTTGTGTATATACATGAGAAAACAAAGGTGTGGTATCTTTGTTGTCTGAAGGTTGTTTAAAACTGAAAGCTTCTGCTAGTTGCTTGGGCTCGCAATCTTAAATGGCAATTTATTAGGTCACAACTAGTTGTATTCAATATGAGGAGGGATTTTGATATTTCATCTTCTTTTAAATTAGTCACAGAAGAAAAAGTCATAGCTCAGGTCTGAGTAATCATTATTCATGTACATTTTCTGCATGCAAAATCAGTGAAATTCAATCTAAAATAGGTTTGTGAAATTGCACTGCAAATTTGAATGATAAATGTACAAGAAATGACCATGTTAGAATTGGGAAAGAATTTTTCATTAACAAGTTAGAACAATACAAAATCAGCAAGACATAGTATAAATTAACTAAAAACTAACAAATTAATGCATCTCAATGAATTCATCAAACAGGGAATTGCATTTTTTTTTCTTAACATTTTAAGGATGAACTAGACTTGGAAGAATCATGACAGATAAAGTTTGCAATGACTCAAGGGGTAAGATAGTACTAAATAAAAGGAAAGACAAAACTATCATAATAGGGAATATTTTCAAGTAGTTTAGAGTTGCTGAGGTTTAACCCCAGCTGGCAACCAAGCACCATACATCCTCTCCCTCACTTCCAGTGAGGATCTCCCTCAATCCCAGTAGGATTGGAGAGAGAATTGGAAGGGTAAAAGCCAGGAAACTCATGGGTTGAAATAGAAACAGCTTCATAGGGTAAGAAAAAGCCATGAACACAAACAAAACAAAAAAAAAAAAGGAATTAACTCACTGCTTCCTGTGGGCAGGCAGGTGTTCCGACATCTCCAGGACAACAGGACCCCATCACATGTCATTTGATTTGGGAAGACAAATGTTGTCTCTCAGAATGTACCCCCCTTCCTCCTTCTTCTCCCACTTTATATATTGACCATGATGCCATATGGTATAGAATATCCCTTGGGTCAGTGGGGGTCACCTGTCCTGGCTGTGCCCCCTCCCAACCTCCCATGCACACCTAACTTCCTTGCCAGTGTGGCAGTACAAAAAGCAGAAAATGACTTGGCTCTGTGTAAGCAGCGCTCAGCAATAACAAAACAATCTCTAAGTTATCAACTCATTGTTCAGCACAAATTCAAAACACAGCCCCATGGTAGCCACTGTGAATAAAATTAATTCTGCCCCAGCCAAACCAGCAGAAAAGTGTTATGGGAGAAAGGGAATACAGTATATACATAGAACCAAGAATACCTTGTTAGTCTAAATAACAAAAATTCAGCAGTGAAATCAAAATACAATGCATAACCCTGATTCATTCAGTTACAAACAGTTACATCATCTTATAGCCCAAAATAAGGTAGTAGAGTCTCTTTAATAACACAAAGCTGTTACACAAGAAAATTTATTAATATCTATCTCCTTTTGTTATTATTGTATTCTCCTTTCCAATATCTTTGTGGATCCTCTGTGGGCAGTGGCAGCTTCATCAAGAAGAATTGCATGCATGAAGGGCAGTTTACCAAAAAGCCATTTTTGTCCTAAATTAAATCCTGGAAGGAGTATAATGCTCTTGCATGCCCCACATACAGCATTGTCAGAGCTCAGGCTCAGGCAGGGGATGCAACAGGCACTTGGCCCTGAAGCAGGACATGAAACCAACCCAGTCCAGCTCTGCCAAAGTGAGCTCAGGCCAGTGCTGAGACAGTTGAGGGCAGAGTCCAAGGGCTTATAACTAGGAGTGGCAAAAATATTTTAATAAGGAGTTAATCTAAAATTGCTCTATGAAGAATGCTTTCATCAGGAAATTGATTCTGAAAGTGCTTTAAAAAGTTTCTGGTGGGTAGTGTGTGGGTTAATGTAGTGTTGTGGACCAAAATATTGAATATTTTTCTTATGTCTGGCACAAAAATCTAAGAACATATATTTTTAAGTTCTAAATGCAATTTATTCTCAAAGTGATTTTTACTTTTATTGAATGGAAAATAACAGAGACGTTCCTTCTCAGGTAGCAGTTTTATTTCTAATTTTATTCAGGCTAATGGACATGCCAACTGCTTTTGTCAAGTTCATGTAATTTTATCATCTTGATCAATAAGAACAAAAGAACTTTTAACTTTTTATTCCTGATCTAAGAACGAGACAGATATCAGACAAAATTTTGAAAGCTCTCTGTTTTAGAGACCTCAATCTATCTAATTATTTTGATTTCTTTGCAAGTCTAAGGGCATTGGTCTTTCTTTCCCTCCCTCTTTTCCTGTTTTATTCAGTGAATCAGATGGAGGAATAGGAGGAATTGGGAAGAGATCAAAGCAGTTTCTCACTGGGGTATTATATAGCACCATGTGCAAGCAATACGGGATCAACAGGTATTGGATAGACAAAGAATGAAAAAGTCGTAAAATAGTGTCTTAAAACTAAAAAGTAATGGTATAACAAAAGTTCTTGGTCAGACTAATGAAATCTTGCAATTACTAAAAATGATCCAATGCTCTGAGCAGAGACGAGATGGCTGAGAGGTCCTAAGTCCCTCTTGCTTTTATCATATTTGTTCTTATTACCTTGCAAAATACAATTTTATGGATTTTTACATTTAACCAGGTATGACCCACATAAAAAGACATCTCCTGTGCTAATTCTCTATGAAAGAAAATTATTAGAGTAGGAGATTAAAAAACTTGTGCTGTTTTTCTTTTTCTTTTTTTTCTTTTTTTTTTCCCTTAGTGATTTTTTTCTATACCTGGATGCTTTGATATTTCTTTAGGTAGTGTCTAAGAAAAATAGACATATTTCTATTGTAAATAAAGTGACATAAGTGATATATGCTAAAATGGAAAATGCTACTTTTAATTAGGATTGTAACAATTTAGATGAGATCAGAACATATTTCTTTGGATAGGCCAAAGTGGGTCAATCTAGTTTCTTGTCAAATGACATTTCTTAAATTTTGTGCCAAATGCAGTTATGAAACATAAAATATTTGCCTGATTTGTATTGTCCCATTAGACTTATAGTCAGGTAGCATAAATGTGGTGTTGAGAGAGCAGGGTTAAAATCAAGAGAGAAAGAAAATTAAAACAGACAAGTCAAATGGCTACAGTTTCCTTTAAGAGGATAATATTTTGTCTGCTTGTTCCTTTTGCAAAATAGTTAATTGTGAAACAAAAATCTGAAAAGCATTTCTTTTTAGCTGTCCATTAAATAATTTTAGTGTGTTTATGTTTTCATTTCTATGTTCTGTATGGGGAAATTAATTGACTATGTTCTTATTAAGTTGAAAACTTTCATGGTCAGTTTATACACAGTGAAGTTAATGAATTGAATATCTGGAATTGCTTAGTTTTTAAATTAGGAAAGAAGTGAGTATGCAAGTAAAATTTATCTCTGACATTTAGAAAGCACCTGAATAGCATAGAAATAGGGAAGGCAGAAGGGATAGTGAATTCTATCTCAGTTTGATCCCACTATCTGGAAGTTCAGATTTTGTTCTTTTTTGGTGGTGGTGGTTTTGTTTTCATAAAATTTCCAATTTACCCTGCTGAACAACTATACCAATGAACAACTCAAAGCTATGTTAAGCTGGTCCTCAAAGTAAATAACACTGCATAGAAGTAGGTCAGATGCTATTTGCTTCTTCTTGTGATACAAGTCAGTACAGACTCAGTTATACAGTATAAGGTACCATACCAATGTGGGTTAAGCAGGGAGGTGTGTGTATGAATAATCCCCCTTGAATTCCACTGTAGCAGTATTTCAGTATCCTCTGCTGACTCCAGAGAGCACAGCTTTTGTAGATTTCTTGACAAAAATTTTGAGTATAAAGAAACCATACTTAAGTCGCTCCATGTATTTATATTTATGTGTTTGATCTTACAGATTCATTATGAAGAGTCTGTGGAGATGGCAATGACTTACTTGCCCAAGATTAATTTTACCTCCTGTATTAATACCAATTATTTTAATATGCAGATATTTGGTAAATCTGTTTCTGGAAAACATTTGCTTTTTTTCAGAAGGGGTGATGCAAACAAAATTATACTCAAATTTTTATTGTTCAGATTGTAGCTATCATCATGATAACTCAAGCACCCCACACATTTTGTGTGCTAGTTGAAGTCTCTGGGCAGGAAATAAAATTGAAACCTGCTTCCTCCAGGTTATACTGGTTGCATATATACTGTTTAAGCTGTAAAAATACCAGTGTGAGACAGGTTGCAGTATTTTCTTATGAACAGCAAAGCCATTTTCATAAAGTATATTGTAATTTACATCACTTAGAGAAAGCAGCTATACTTCACCAGAGGTCACTGTTAATGAGAGCGGAAAAAGCCTTTGGGTGAAGCATTTATAGTTTTTTTTTTTCTTTTTACTTAGACCTTATCATTCATTTTCATAAAGACAACCTCAGTAAACTGACACTTAAGGGGAACTCAAACTGATGCAGTACTTAAATAAAATTCTATGCAGAACAAAAAGGTGACCTCTAGGGAAATAGATACATTAAAAATCTTACTGTAAGTTTTATTTATGAAGCTGTTATAAAACTATTTCTGCATTCATAGTAAAAAGTTGACTAAGGCAGTATGTATGGACATACCTCAAATAGTGAACTGTAGCTCACTTTTTTTTTTTAAACTTACTTTTTTAACCTACCATTCCAATGTTGACACAAAGGGTGTTTAAGCTGAATCTCATTCAATCTTAAAAAAATAAATCTTAAATGCAGTTTAAAATAATTGGGATTGTTTACTCCTCTTTAGTTCTATGTGCCATTTCAAATGCTGAAAGAAATGGTCAAAAACAAGTAGTGCTGTCAAAATGATCACCTCACAAATGTCAAAGTGATAGTGCTCAATAGAGAGAAATGCTAACATCACTACTTTATAATATAAAATAAATAGAATGCAACTACTAATCTGTGTGTTTGGATTCACATGCCCACAGAGTCCTCCCATGTGTGCACCTTAATAAAAATAAATGCTCATTAAAAGTTAGAGTCCCACTATCTTTATGAAGATGTTGAGCTGCTAATGGAATCTGAAGCACAAAAGACTCCTAGGATTCCACTCAAATTGCAGTTTTCATATATATATTTGTATATAGACATACACATACTCTTCAGTTATCCAAAGTTACTAAAAAACATCCAGCCAGAGGGCTTCTGGTTCTCTGGATGAAAGCTATGAGCTAAATGTTCAGCAACTCCAGAAAGAAATTTTTTCACTGATTCCATAGCAAACACCATTTCTGTTCACACACCTGAATTTATAATTAAAGACTACATTTTCTCTTATACTGTATGCTTTGGGCTAGCAGGCCAAGGGGCAGAAAGCTTTATGGTAATTTTAATATAAGTGTAGCTATGAAACAATGAGAAGATTAGTATATAGGAAAATTAAAAAGAAAACAACTAACAATTAAAAAAAAAACCTCTACAATCACCACATCACTATACGGACAACTGCTTTCCACAGCTTCAGAGACTGAGAAACTTTGTAAAATATTTATTTTGTTCACCCCTTGATGACAAGCTCCTGACAAGAGGTTTAGAAAAATGTGCAGGGAATGCAGAAGCACAGTGACATCTATAAAGTCTAAATTATGGAAGGAAAAATTAGCAAACCTAAAGCAGAAAACTTTTCCTGTGCCTTGTTTTCAGAAAGTCATACATGCTCCATTAAACTTCCTTAAAATTTAAATCAACTATGTATCATCACAGTGGAAACTATAATTGTTACTAGTCTTTTCTCCACAATAGTAAATGTATGTACCTACAATACATGCTAAACCAGATAATTTCTGTCAAACTGCTCAACAACTACAACAGAAATTGGAACATAGCATGTCCACTTGCCTCTAACTATAATAACATACACAGACCGATTTGGGGATCCTCTGAGAAGAGGTTTTTCTGCCTATTTCAATATCCAATGCTAGTTATCAAGAAAAAAAATGTGCATCATATTGCAATTTCTTTTTGACAGAAGTTTGTAATAGTTCTTCATTTGAAGAAGGGGAAGAGCCTTGTATTTTGATGACTAAATAATCGTAAAAGTGACTGTTACTACTGCAACTCATTTCTCGTGGAATGCTAAAAGTTCTCACAGGCAATGTGGTATTCACAAAACACTTTTTGCCCTTAAAGGGAAAATCTGTATTCCTGTCTACTTTAAATATACAGTTCTCATCATGGCAAAATGAATTGTGAAAGAATAAGACCATATTGAACATATGGAATTTTGTTTAAAGATAAAGAAAAAAATAGGAGTGCATACACATTCTGAGGCATAACATGCTTGAAAGCTACTGTTACGTTTTCTTTTTTTTATAAATATCATGGAAGATTATGTATGTTGCAATCTCCCATTTTCCTTAGAATATACAAACTTTCTAAACTGAATATGCAGAGTAGCTATTTTTAATCTTTTAAATCTATGGTTCTACTATGCAGCCTAAATGTAAAGTTCTTCAGATTGAAAAGATGCAGTTTTATCAACAGACAGTATTGATGAATTAGCAAAAAAACCCAAAAAAGGCAAAACAAAAACAAACCAAAAAAAACACCAAAAAACCATAATTTTTCAGCTTTCCACTCAGTGGTATAGGATTTGTAATATGGTGTGGAATTAACTTCCTTGCCATTTATGCCAAATATGTTGTTTATTCTGTTATAAAAATGCCTGTTGTTATCATAGTCTCTTTTTGGGTTAAAGAATCATCTTACATATATACAAAGTTGATGGAAATTACAGTGAAGACTAAGATTATTTACAATTAAAACCATCTCTGGGATCATTTCTAAATAGAAGAGGGAATTTAAATTTTTTACTCTAAGTATGCAGTGTTTCACAACATGAAATTCAGAGCGGCTAGTTTGAGGGCAGGTTGGGTTACTGAATTCTACTTCAGCTCAAAGAGAAATCAGAAGAAAACCAAAAATATCCTAATAAATCTGAAACAAAAAACTCCAGCAAACTCATAAAAACTTGATTAGTAGGAAACTTTCAGGGAGTAATTTCAGAGTTTCTGATGTTAACAGAAGGTAGTGTATCGTTTGTATGGACTTCTATCTAATTCTCAACTCCGCACTTTGCTCTTCACTTGTTAACTTATACTCTTAGCATATCCTACCACATACTTTCAATAAACTTTGTTTCTTTTACTATCTTTTTCTTATGTCTCCAGCTGGCATTTAGCAGATGCACTGGGCTAATTTGTGGAAAAAAAAGTCTTCAGGGACTATTAAACCTGAAAGCTATATCTATAGAGGTAAAAGAACCCTGTTCAGGAAATGAACTGTGGCACTCTGAACAAGCAATATGGAATAATGCATGCTCACACAGCTCAGGAGTAGACATCACTCAACTGGACTGATTAACCCATATGGAATATGCTTGGGCCCAGGTCTTTCCAAGGACCCAGTCACTACTCAATTGACTCCAAGATACCTATTAATTTTCAGAACGTTTTATTTCTATCGTCTTCCAGTCCTTATGGTTCAAGTATCAGAAATCATAAAGCAGTATTGAGTGTATGGGCTGAGGTGTGGCAAGTTAAAAACAGGGTTATGTGAAGGCACAGCACTCACTCGGACAACACCATTATATACTAGAGGAAGGAGGTGCAGTTTTGTCTGTTAAAAACTCTACATGGTAGTTTATTGAGTCAACTATCTTCAGAATATCAATCTGGATTTGTCCGAAGAAAACCAGTCATTTCAATCAAAAAGCCTGGGAGTGACCAGTTCTAAGGTGTAGGGCCTAGGGATGAATACTGATGCTACATCATTTGCCATGAGAGACTGTCGGAGAACAGTGTCTCAAAGGCTGCCAGAACAGCCACGATGAACAGTTTATCAATACCACAAACGGACAGTTACTTCAGAACTCACAAATTCATGCTTTATCCCTTTGAATTTATATGCTGTATTGTGATTGGTTGCGGTTACCGGTTTCCCATTGGCTGTATATTCCCTACTTCCCATTGGCTGGCTGGTGACGCAATCCCAGCGTCATCATGTGAGGCTGGCCATGCCCCATCTATTCCCCTCCTTCCCTGTAAGCCCTTCCCCTCTTGCCGCGATCCGCCCCCAAACTCCTCCCACTTTCCAAGCTCCTCCCTGACCCTATATAAGTCCCATGCTCCCATGAATAAAGAGTTCTAGCCTCATCCCACCATCGCTGGGACCGTCTCCTTTCTTCCCCTCCCTCCGGCACGCGGCAAATGGCGCCCGCACGTGGAGCGACTCCAGGAGCTTGCATCAAGCTTAAGGATTCGTAACCAAAGGGCTTTCGCCTGGAGCGACTGCTGGCCCCAGCACTCCAGGTTCCGTGTACCCTCCGTGCTCCGTGAAGCGGCGTGAACCCCGACGCTTAGTGGAATGGATTCGGCAAAAAGCCAGGTACGGAGAAGCGATCTTCCTCCCCACGGGAAACCCCCACCGACCCCCACACCCAAACCCCACGCGGCGATGGATTCCGCGAATTCTGCAGCGGCAGAGACCAACTTAAGACAGCCCCCGCGGCCAGAAAAAACCGAGAGAAG
>WBMV01002002.1:0-40374 GCA_013396655.1 Campylorhamphus procurvoides | reverse complement strand
TTTGTAATAGTGACAGTCCTACTTTTTATGTTATGTGTTTTTTTGTTGTGTTAAGAAAATTTTTTCAAGTGCATTTCAGTTAACCAAAAGACTGTTTTAAACATAAACGGGGGAGATGTCGGAGAACAGTGTCTCAAAGGCTGCCAGAACAGCCACGATGAACAGTTTATCAATACCACAAACGGACAGTTACTTCAGAACTCACAAATTCATGCTTTATCCCTTTGAATTTGTATGCTGTATTGTGATTGGTTGCGGTTACCGGTTTCCCATTGGCTGTATATTCCCTACTTCCCATTGGCTGGCTGGTGATGCAATCCCAGCGTCATCATGTGAGGCTGGCCATGCCCCATCTATTCCCCTCCTTCCCTGTAAGCCCTTCCCCTCTTGCCGCGATCTGCCCCCAAACTCCTCCCACTTTCCAAGCTCCTCCCTGACCCTATATAAGTCCCATGCTCCCATGAATAAAGAGTTCTAGCCTCATCCCACCATCGCTGGGACCGTCTCCTTTCTTCCCCTCCCTCCGGCACGCGGCAAGAGACATCAACGAAAATGCCATTTTTAAATCTGGAACTCTCTAAGCTATTAATTTCCAAAGGTTGGGATAACATGCTGGGGTAATACTGCTTTATCCTTACCTACTTCTTATAATGTTCTGTCTGTATCTTCTAATTCTGCTTATGGGTTTCAGGACACTGGGTTGGCAACACCAAATCTCCCTCTGAATTTGACTCTTACAGGCATTTATTAGACTGCAACGCAGACCTCAATACTTGGGGAGAGGACTGAATTTTGCATGGAATGCTTCAAAAAATTTAGATAATAAACAAGAAGAACTTAAATTATGCTCCCTTCCCCAATCCTTCCTTCATTTATAGTGGAAAACATAAAGTATTCTATTCAACAAGAGAATGTATCTGATGCTCAAGAATACACAAAAGACTAAAAATTATTTTAAGAAGCATTGTTTGGTGCATATAGTACAATATGTTTTCCCGTGTTACCATTTCTTTTATTCAATTTCACTACAGAAATTACTTCAAACTATTTAAGGAAACCAAATCGTTAGAGAGAATTGTGAAAAAATGAGAACAGTGAATGAAAAGAGAGGGTATGCAACTCAGCAGGGTGAGTTGCATAGCTATTCTTTAACCCAAAACACTTTCAGTGTTTAGATATCACCTACATCAAATTACACACACTTGAGAGTAATGATGCCATTAATCCTCCCTTTCTTCTTGGCTACTTTAGTTAGAAGTATTAAATTTGTTCATATACTGATTAATAGCTATTTGCAAAAGGCAACTCATGACCACTATGAAGTTTTGTGGTTTTTTTTAACTTTTTAAATGTATATATATAATTAAATCTCTAAAAGTTCTCTGTAGTGCATGATAGGTGGTTCTACTTTCAGCTCATTTTTACCTGTATAAGTAATTGCTTGACACAGAACAAAGGTGTATTTTTGCTCTCTCCTCTCCTTTGAATTTTTATGAATATAATTTGATTTCTGTTTCAAATATGTTTTTTAAAATCTTATTCTCTGAGTCCATTTTTTTATTGGGGCTAGGGATTGTTTTAATTTTAGGGGTTATTTCTGCAGCAGGCAGTTGTTTTCTTCTCCTAGTTTCTCAAAAGTTGAAAGAGGAATGACTTAAAGAAGTCCTCCCTGGTAACACAGTTCCTTTCATAAATCGTAGCAGACATAATGCAACAGATTCTCACCCTCTCCCCATATAAACAACACTCAACAAATTATCTTGGAAAAGCTTCTTTGTTTCCCATACCAAATGATTTAGCTCATCAGTTTGCATTTGTTTTTCATGGAATCATTTCTGCATAAGCCTCTTCAGAGTCCTGTGAGCATAGTACTTGAACTCAATGACAAGCCAGCCTGTAGATATATAGGAATATTCTTGTGGTCAGGACCTTTTCCTTTTTTCCCAGTTTCTTACCTGATTACCTACATCATACATGGTATGCATCTACTGGGTCAGTCTTTCCTGGTCCTCATTGTGATCATGTCTTTCCACCTTAGACCTTTTCACCATTTGCTTTAAGAATATATATCTCTTTATAATATGAGCAAGAAGGTGAGATGATTGCCATACCTTGGCTTTCAAGTTATGATGTCAAGAACATTTGACAAATTGTAAGAGGGCATTGTCTCATGAGGGATAATAGATGGCATAATCGCAACATTGGGTGAAGGACTGTCATGAGACTAGGCTAGAGAGGAGGTAGGACCTAGAGCCTGTAGACATGTCTCCTGAAACAGTCTGACACCTGAGCTTCTTTGGGTTCTTTCCTGGGAAATACCAAGTAAAAAGCCTACATTAGGAGGTATGAAGTGTGGGACATCAGTGGCTCAAATCAATGACATCTAGATGCCCGACATTAATAATGATGGAGTGTCTACACTGAAGAACAAAGTCCTGTGCAGATATCCCTGAGTTAGAAAGACTAAAATTGGTGAAGTTTCTCAAGGGAGTGAAATTCTGTGACAATGTTTTATGAATTTGAGTCTGGTACCAACAGCTCTGTCTTCGGAACATAAGTTGTTCCGAAGACCAGTAGAAAGTGATTACTATGTTACCTAGAAATTCAGTGTTGTTGGGCACAGAACACAAATGCCTGTAAATATTACACAGATTCCAAAAAGCCTATATGACTAAATTTTTGAGTTGAGCAGATAAAGCCAGAAGCTCACATAGCAAGATTTCCTTTTATTGGGAAGCACAGTGATTTCACACCTAAGAAATATATTCATACCTATATTAACCATACAATTTTTAATGCAGTGGTGACCATACTATCTTCTATAAATCAAATCTGTACACCACAATAGCATAAATGGAAGCCCACATCAGAAGATAGTCAGGATCAGAGAATCTTATCTCTTCCACTAAGTGGCAACTACCCCTAGGATTAGGTAATTTTTAATAGGCAACAAATCAACTGAACTCTGAATAAATAACCCACATTTATGTATAAATCAATTTCCTTTATACCGATATATATTATAAATACAAACATATATATTATAAACACACATATATAAATCTCTGTGCATATATATATAAATGAAATCATTTTTTTCATACATGTATCCCACTTCCATGATATGCTTAGAATATACACATTTGGGTATTAAAATATTACGAAATACAATACAAAGCAGACTTCCACATGTGAATAAGCCAACAGATGGCAAGAATTCTCTGAGGCAGTCTGCATGCCAGAGTATAAATACCACTGCAGTAAAACTAATCACAAGAGGAAACTAAAGGCTGGAGATGATGCATCATTAAGCAAAATACAGTTAGAATCCTGGACGCTCAGCTTGGTTGAATCAGTGAATCTCACCTTTTCAAAAGTTATTTTCAGGTTTTCTGAAGTAGAGAAAATATAATGTTAATTTTAATGACTAAGGGTGTGGTGTGGAGAAACATTATATTTGTCCTTACTAGGTACAAGAGTTACAAAAACCCTGAACATCTCTGAAAAATATTGTGTGATAGCACTGTGATAGAAGGTGTGCAAATAAAAGCATAGATGATGACCACAAGACTTATCCCAAAGCAAGGCTTTAGCTGCCTGCCAGCACCCGGCTTGGGTACCACCAGTAAAAGATGTACTTGGTATGTACCTCCTTGTGCTCCCTGACTTTCAGCCTGAAACTGGATTCTTAATCAGACTTTCCAGTTGATGTTGTAGCCACAAATACATGGAATAGTCTTCCAGGTGTCTCTTTTAAGAGGCTTTACGTCCTTTAAAGAAATGTATGAAAGTTTTTACAGGAACAGTAAATAAGGCAGGTGCCATGATATGCTTTTCCTGCTTTCTGTTACACCTTGGCCTCAAAGATGACAAGGTAAATAGATACCCTTGGAGATGGTCAATGCTTGTACTGCATGCTGCAGTGAAATTGCCTAAAAATTCAGTTGAATCTTAGTAAGCATTGTGTAAATAAAAATGGCTGTTTGCATCAATATGAGCTTATCAAACAATGAAGTTCAAGTTAGGCAACTCACACAGCATAATTCCCTGCTGTCCTCTTATGACTGACCCTGCAGACTTGTCTGCATGAAGGGCTGATAAATCTGACTGAATCAACATTGGTTCTTTGCCTATAGTTTTAAGCAAAATCTCACTATACTGTCTCATGGAATACGCATATTTTGTATTTTGCTCTACTTGTAGGAAATTTTAAGCCCTAACTATATTTTGACCATACCTGAATGTATAGTACATGTTAAATAATGGGTTACAGTTATCTCTGGCTTTCATTTATATATATATATATATATTTATTAGTGCCTATCTAAAATCAGACTACTAGTCTCAGTTCAGCTTCAAGTAAATCAATAGGCCTTTCTGATTAAGCCAAATTGCAGGGCCGTTTTGCTATGACGTGATATACTGCTGAAGACATGACTCTTTAATAAGATGTGCATAGAAGTCTAGAATACTTTTTCTGTTGCCTTAAACTGAATAATCAGATGTTTTTAACTGTAACAGCACTTGAAGTTTTTATTTTATTTTGCTTTTCTTTCAACATACACTTAAAAACACACTGTCACTACTGCTGTTAGAAGTTTTGGTATATAAAACACTTATTTATAATACAAACATTTCAAAGGAATTGAGAGAAATAAATAAATCTTTCTTGGAAAATATACCTATAAGCCCCTAGGCAAGGCATATTAAAAATATACTCCCAATGGATGTGATGTGCTAATATATTCACTCTCTCTGCCTGAACATTTTTAGGCAATTCCTCTGAAAATTTGATTGCTGGCTGGTTTGATAGCAAATACAATCTGTCACACTTTTGTGTGAGTTATGCACAGCTGTGTATATAAGCTTCCATAAAATAATCCATATGCTAATTTTGTGCATTGGAGAAGGCTGTAGTAGTGCAGGATAGAAAATAAGGCAGTAGTTAAGGTCTTCAGTTTTCTTGACACTCTCCCCTTGCTGTGTCCTCTCATTTTTTCTTGTAAATGCAAAATAAAACTCTTCAGTGACTAAAATCTGGTACCCTATAAACAGCCACCACTTTGTCTCTCTTCGGTCCCACTAGTACTCCAATGATGATTGCAGGTTTCCCAGCGGTGAGGCTCTGTTTCTCAGTGGTCTCCAACTGAAGATGTACCAAAATGTTGTTGCTATGGTTACATGAAAATAATTCTTGAAAAACACAGTGGTTTTTCTTTCTCCACCGTTGCAAGAATATCAGCCTTGTCACTCCCTTCTCAGGACCAGTGCAGAAGAAGAGGACCAGTACTTGCTTAAAACTTCACAGTGTGCTCCTACTTATACAGGCTACTACAAAATAACCTTCAGTAGCATTCTACTAGGCCAGGTACACACGCTTGCTTTCTGAATTTAAAGTATCTATACACAGCTCTCTGATTAGCTGCTGTCTGTTTCTCTCTAACTAACCAGGTGACAGCTACTCATAGCCTATTCATGAGGAAAACCAAGCCTTTTCAGAGGAAATAAAGGCTATTAAAAACATTTTAATTGACCTACAGAAATGTATTACTACATAATTCCTTTCTATATTTGATGCATTCAAAAAAACTTCAGGAAAAAATGTGAGTAAGAAAAGAAGAGAGAAATAAGGAGAAAATTAAATCCTTTCATGAGACAACAATGCTGCTCTGACAAAAACACAAGGCAGAAATCTAAATGCAAAGACCATTGGAGAGAGATTTGAGGAGCTGTCTTGTAGGAAAAATGATGAAACATAGGAGAGAGGCACTTTTGAAAGGGAGTACAGCATTCTAGTCCAGAGCGAAGTAGACAGAAGAAGCTGATTTGATGAAGGATGCTTTCCTGGTTCACATTCAAAACTACAAGACATTAAAAACAAACAAAAAACCTCCAAACCAAAACAACACAATGAAACAAAACAACCCAAACAAACAAAAAAAAACCCAAAAGAAAAAAGGCAAAAAACAGACCAACCAACCACACCAAAAAACACAAAAAAACCCACAAAACCAAAAAAACACAACCGAAAGACACCCCTCCCCAAATGCCAAACACCAACCAAAAAAACCCAGTATCTGTCTTATTACTCTCTTATAACTACCGTTAGGTAGTAATGTTTTCCAACAGGCTTCTGTTTTCTGCTGTGTCTTCTGGGAATAGAAAAGTACAATTTTAATGTGATTATTCTTAAAATCTATTTACTGCTATCAAATCACGATAATGTTTAACATCTTTCTTGTTCCAGGTCAGTAAAAGAGAGTCCAGAGGAGGGCCATGAAGATGATCGGAGGTTGGAGCACTTCTCCTATGAGGAAAGGCTGAGGGAGGTGGGGTCGCTCAGACTGGACAAGAGAAGGCTCTGGGGAGACCTTAGAGCTGTCTTCCAATATATGCAAGAAGGGTACGTACAAGAAGGATGGGAGTGCCAGGACAAGGGGGAAGGTCTTCAAACTGAACAATTGGATTGAATTGGATTGGATTGGATTAGATTTGTTTAGATTTTAGACAGAAATTCTTTACTGTGAGGGTGGTGAGGTACTAGAACAGGTTGCCCAAAGAAGTTGTGGCTGCCCCATCCCTGGAGATGTTCAAGGTCAGGCTGGATGGGGCTTTGAGCTACGTGTTCTAGTGGAAGGTGTTCCTGCCCTTGTCAGGAGTTTGGAACTAGGTGATTTTTAAGGTCACTTCCAATTAAAACTATTCTGTGATTCTGTTTCCGGGCATCAGTCATACACTTAACTCAGTGTCACTGCTCACATTGCCTTTAGTATTGTAAGATCAAAAATTTATCTATAAAAGGGAGACAAAAAAACCTTAGAGGGAAACAAAACAGAGCAGGAGAAAAATATAATACCTTAGGTAATAATTAACTGTTCACTAAAATACAATGGATAGATAATTAAATAGGAAATATTATATTAAAATAATTAGCTGCAATTTAATTCAGTAGTTATTTACTTCTGATAACACTAAATATAATTAATAGTCACTATTATAAGTCACTATATTTTTATAAAAAAAATATATAAATCAGACTCACAAAGATACATACAAACTTCAGTGGGAAATAAAGAAGCTTGTAGCTTATTCAAGCTACCCTGGAAGTTACCTAAAGTATACAGTAGAAGACATAGTGTGGTTCTTAATGTCAGAGCACCCGTAGAAACACAGGTCTATCTGCAAAAAAAAAAAAAACAACCCAGGGAGAACTAAAAGCTACAAAACACATATTACAGGCCTAACAAAAATTATGTGATGTTAGAGAAAACATTGCCGAGTAATTAGGTGCAGTGAACTGACTGAATTACATTCTGGTTTATGAGTGTTCATCTGGGTTGTTTGTCCACTGTATTTCCAGTGGATTATCATGCTTCAGCTGTCTGGACCAAACAGAACAAGAATTTTTCTCACATACAAAAAATTGCCAAAATGTCTGTGTAGAAAAAAAAATCTCAAACTTCAAATACTTTAGTAGAAATTATTTCAATTATACAAATTATCTATTATGAATATTTATGAAAATGCACTTAATTCTATTTGCCTTCCCAGTGCACAGAATCTGCTTTTTAGATTTTTCTTCATTGACCTGTTTCCAAATCTTAATATTTGAAAGCTCTGGAAATGGAATTAGAACCTTATGAAAATATAAGATTATCATCTGTTCTAGTTTTTCTTATAGTCAGATATACTGCAACATTAGTTTCCCAACTGAAAGGCAATAAAAATATTTAAGTGTACCTTCAATTTATTGAAAATAATGTTTAATTATAAATTTGATTCTGCAAAGGAATAAAGATCTCTATAGAAAATTAAAATGGCCTGATGCCAATGTCAAAGCCGTTCTATTCATATTTTATTCAGAATTACTTATTTGTGAAAGTTTTAATTTTTCCCTGTATGTAAGTATGTTGAGAGGTGTTCCCATGAGTGTGTCCTTCCAAAGAAAGAGATTCTGGCTATTGCATATTTTTCAGCATTTAGCATATCGCTCAATTTTAAAACTGATTTTTTAATGTAAATGACTAGTGTCAGAGACTGGAGTCTCAAGAGTACTCATTAAACTGAGACTGTTTATAATCTTACCCTTGATGTTCATGCATCAATATACTTCATTTGGTTAGTAACCCTGGAAGTACATTCCTCTTCACAGCACATCCAGGTGCACAGGCTGTATAGGTTGAATGCAGGATTACATGTAGAATTAGCTGTAGTAAAAAAGGAAGCAACTTGTGATTCAGAAAAAGCCTGAGCTTTAATCAAAAGCAAGGAACTTTCTGACAGTGATAATACTACAGTCATCTTGACTTTTCGATTGCAGATAATGATTTTCTAGGTTTAATATCTTTTCTAACCAGACTGCCACAGAGATGAAACTTACAGTTGAGTATTGGGTAGTTTGTTTGGTTTGGGGTTTGCTTTTTCAAAGGCTTGCCAATCCAAATAATTCTGCATTGCCCATTTCAGGTAGTTTAAAGCAAGTCAGGATCAAAGTGGTTTATTGATCTTTTAATGACATCTCTAATGGCCAATCACTGACCTACAGAGTCACAATATATGTCAACAGATAAACTACAATACTAGACAGTTACAAAATGTTAAGCATTTTAATTTTTAAAAGTATCCTTATTTAACTAATTTCCTGTACCTCTAATCACACATACCTTCCCCTCCTTGCTCTTTCTGCCCTCATAGGCTGCAGTTTCCCCATCCCCTCCAAGCCATGTGGATGCCCCTTTGCTTCCTATGTGGCATATGCAGGGGACTACAGTTCCAGGGGTGCCCATGCCCACACCCACCACCTCATCCCTGCTGGCAGGGGCAACACCCCAGGGAGTCCTAGGAAAGGACAACACTGCCCAGCCTGCACAGAGATCGCAGCCTTGCCCACCTGCCTTGCCCACCCTCTTTCCCTCTCTGTCTCTCCCCTGTGACAGGTCTTTATTTTTCTCCTGTATTGCTTTCTGGGGTGACCATTTATTTGTTTCAGAGTCTCTTGGAAATCTGCTGATAACTGCTTAATCCAGCTGATGGTCATCTTTGTCTTCAACATGACCAATTTTGGGGTAGATCCCCTTTTGTACAGCCTGGTGTATTTGATTCATTCAATGTCTACACCCATATTCTTATTTCGAAGAATGTTTTTTTTGAGAGCACTTTTGCCAAAGGTAAGCCATGAAAGAAACCACCAATATGTATGCAAAAATACATGTGTGTTAGCATGTTGATACATGTGCCTTTTTGAAGTATACATTTTCTATTTGTTTATCTATAAGCACAGGTACAAGTATGACGTTCTTACCTTTCCTCACCATCTTTCCATCCTTCCCTAATATACTTTTTTGGTTTTAACCTTCAAACAATTACTTTTCTCTAGCCCTTATTCCTGTAATTTTAACTAAACTGTTGACATTTTCTCTTGTCAGGCTTCAAGCAAAATTGTTTTGATTTAATTATGGGTATAAAATTATCAAAGCTTCATCATCTTAACCAAAGAATGATGTTGAAGTGTCAAACTAGTCAAGCAGCAAACATGCAGATTTGTGAAGATACTGGTGCAATGCTGTATGAGGATTGATACAAATAATTTTGTTAGATGTCAATGGAGAGGAAGACCTCATAAACTTGTTTGCTGGGGATTCATGATGTGATAAACATGTCTGTAAGAATAATTTCTAATTTATATTTTAGCCTACAAAATTTAGTTGCCTCAGCAAGGTGTTGTAAACTCATTACTGATACAATCTCTGATACACTGCTGTAGTTCTGAAGCATAAAATGTCCCTATTTTTCTCTGGCATCCTTCTGCTTCCCTCAGTGTCTCCTCCATTTCCTGGTTTTAATTTCTTTGCTGGTAGCATTACCTTATTCTTTTACCATCCTAATCTCCCCGATTCTGTTGTAATATATTAATCAAAAACAAACATACAAATCGAATACTCCCTCCCTACCGAGAATGATGATTTGCATGCACTTTGACAGTCATTAACTCTCATGACATACTCTGTGCTTAGTCCTTACATCTTCTGCTTTCTGTGAGATTTTGCACTGTGTGTTCAGTGAGACAGAAAACAGGTTGAAGGAGTGGTGAAACACTCATTCGTAAGATTTTATCCTGGCTTCTGCCAGCTGTGAGGGTCAAATGCATTATCGTCCTTCCCCAACCAACAAAGCACCTGTGAAGGCAAGGAGGTGTGAATGCATTATATGCACTGAAACACGTACAGTTTCAGGTCCCACATTTCTAATTCAGATTTGTGGAAAGAAATACTCTTCTGACACGGATATTAAATTAATCTGGTGCAGCGTAGGCATTCCAGGCCCAGCTGGCTACCTGTACTCTGCCTCTGACTTCAAAGTACATAGAAAATTCCATGTATCCAGACTATCAGGGAGTCTATCAAGTCTATCAAATGTACAAGTAATCTTGCATACAGTAAATGTTCTGATCTTAAGTGTGATGCATTCTATTGGAAATGTTTGTCTAGCTTTGAAGCCAGAATGGCTATTAAAAAAAAGTTATAAGTAACCAAACAAATGATAAACAATTAAAACCATCTAAAAGATAGTTTTAAAAGTATAAAAATTGAATTAAAAAATGAATAAATTAAAAAATGAAAAGTATTGAATTTTGCTAATATTCATTGAATTAATAAAAAAATAATGAAAATAAATCCCCAAACACTGATTCTCATTACGTGAAATAATTTTTCTTTTTTCTCTATACAAGTCTGGGTTATTTGTAGCACCTTGCTTTGTTTTCTAATAAAATACAGCTCAAAATTACAAGGAATTATTCTCATTTTGAAAGTAAGAATTAAAGTGTCTGATGGAAAGGAGTACTTCTGAAATGAACAGCTTTATTAAAATTATTTCTCACCATAATAAACAGCTGAGACATATTTTTAAAGTCTCTATCAGGGGCTCTTGAAAGCACCATAGAATGACAACTTCAGATTTGTATTTTTAGACAAATCACTTTGTTGATTTGTCTAAAAACTTGTTGATCTCCTACATGATTTGTTTAAATCATGTAGGAGAACAGGTAAAATAATGAGGGAATAAAAAAAAAAAGGTGAGGGAGCTACTGTAATGTATAGCTCAACAAAATGCAAACTACTTTTAAGTTTTATGGTTATTTGAATTTTGAATCCTTGACACTACACTGATCCAACTGACTATGTTTTAGTGGTTTAAAGAAAAACAAACAAACAAACAAACTCACAAACCCCCCCAAAAAGCTGAACAGAACAATAAAATAAAAACTGAATGTTTTCTTTCCTAGCAGACCTGTGAGGGAAGAGGTTTTGCCCTTCCCATGCATCTTTTGCAGATTTGAAGTGCACGTTGCACACAAACACTTTAGACCTGATCACATGAAGGATATTCAGATAAAATTTTCGCATTCTTTTGCTGAATTAATCATGGAAGAGACTCGAATTTATTGAATTGAAAGAACTTGAATTTCCTCTTTCCCTCACTGTCTGGAACTATTCCTTTTTGAATAATTGCAAAATGCCCAGACTATCAGATTATTAAACTACCAGATTATTATTCCATTTTTGTCTGTCTGCCTGCCTGCTTCTACTCTTGAAATGAGATATTTTGAGGTTTAAAAACCCTTGGGTTTTTAAAAAAAATTATTAAAACAGACACTGTGGTGGATAGAATAGTAGTAGATGATAGTAAATCCTGCCAGCAAAGTGATTAAGAGGAAGAAATGGAGAGGAGGCAGCTGGAGAAATAGAATGCTGACAGAGGAAGAAAGAGACATTTTGTGCTTAAGAACTACAGCAATACATATTAGAGATGACATCAGTAATGAGCTTCCCCTGTTGAACTGTCTTCCATCCTATGTATTTATAGCCATGGTTTTCATTTTAATGGGTTAATATTTTCCAGGAAAAAAAAAAGCAAAAAAAAACCCAAACAAACAACTCCCCTGAAAAATGCCCCAGCAGAATATTTCCTTACACATGTTCATGGAATTGTTTTTTGTTTACTGAAAGTCTTAGACCAATATTTTAGAAAACATTTCTGTGTTTCCAAATACCACAATACATAATCTAGACCAACTAGGTAGGATGCTTGTCTATTTTTTTTAACAGATGTTCAATAAAAAACAGTCATAAGAATATCCTCTGACATAAATGTATAAATTAAATAGAGTTTTAAATATAAGTACACAAATCTAGGATCTGGGGCATCATTGCATTTTTTATCTGAATGGCTCTAAACTGTCATGGAAAGCTCTGCACTGTAACAATGAGCAAAATAATAATTCATATTCATTCAATATTTATGAAAAGTATTCAGAGTTTATCATTGCCAAAAATTATCTTGGACCAAACTTAGTTCTCAAAGTTCTTAAAAAATGTAAAGAAAAATAAATCCACACACAAATGGATGGCAACTATCCAATTCTTTCATCTCCAAATTTTTCCACATTTTGGACATTTTTCAAAGTACACAGTGTTTCAACTCCAGAGATCTCCAATGGGTTGGAGGGTTTGAAAGTGGAAGAAAGTGAAGCAAAAATATGTTCTTTAAGAATATCCAGCTTTCTGATGAGACTATCATGATCTTATTTTCTTTTAAGCAGCAGTAATGCTTTTAATTGATTAAAAATTGATATAAACCAGTGTGATGCCATTCTTAAGCATGATACACATACACAGCATCCTATTGACTTTGCTTTTTTCTTTCCAGATTTTTCTCTGAACATTTTACAAAACTAAGAAAAAAAAAATTGCAACACATAAAGTTTTGGATTTCAGCATGTAAGACACAATTATGCGATAGATAGGTCTTTTCAGTTCTTAAAAACATCTCTCACACGATGGAGTTCCTTCAAACTAAATGTTTGCTAAAAAGGACAAATGACAAGGCAGTCTAACTACACTAAGAACATTAGATTTATGGTGACACACCTGCAGGTGGTGCTGTTCCACAACATTTCCTGCACAAAGTCAGCTTAAAATGCATTAGTTTGTCTATTCTTTGATCTTTCGTTTTATATTGCCATCCAGTACATGCAACTTTTGCATAAAATGGTTGGCTGTGTGTGAAGGCCAAACTAGATGGAAAATCATACCTACAAAAATAACATTTTTGCATGCCAATGATGCTTCCTTTTTTTTTTTCCACATCCTCTTCTTATTATAATGTTAGTAGTTGTTATCCAGGGATGTGATATTTCTTTTTAACAGTAAATAGCATTTTAGCATTGTTGTTTGTTAGACCAAAAGTTGTAGTTACTCAGAAATACCACGTTTAAAGTTGGTTTTCCATTTCAAACATTTTATGGTGTACAAAAAAAGTGTTTGCCAATGTTCTCCTACAGGATATTATTTAAGGGCTACAGATTATGGATTATTCTCACAGTGACTGTGAGAAAAGTAGAAATAGAATGCTGCTGCACTGTGAGAAAAAATTTCAAAGTTGTGTTTATTGCCAGAGCAGAAGACTGAGGGTAATATGTCATCAAGTGAATTATTTCATACCTATATAAAATTTAATGTGATTTTCATTGGAACTAGTGGTATTTGGTTTACTATTCTTTAGTTTTCCTTTTTTTAATAATGAAAGAAATTATCACTACTACTACTGCAACTATGACTGGTGGTGGTAGTAGTAATAGTAGTACCACTATTAATTTGTAAAATTTATGGCTTTATACTTCTTTGATTATTTATGGATATTTTAGACATAGGAAAAGCTTTTAAATTGCATTTGAGGATTGATAATTCTTAATTTCAGGAACATTTCTCTAAAATATTAACATACGTTGCAGGAGAAGCCCTATATACTTCATCAGATATATTTTTTCTTTTTTTCTGAGTGACTACAGAACATGAATATTTGGTAACAGTAAAGAATAAAAATTAATTTTGATTAGGTGTTTAAAAGAAAGTTTTTCTACAGTATACAAGTCAAGAAAAATTTAATACATTTAAAATAATAAAAAATGAACATTATAAGTGGATATTAAGGTTTTGTTATAGGGTAAGTTGAAGGAGTGTAAATAGTTTAAATGGGAAATTTTTACCCATTGGCACTTGTGGGAGTATTTTCAGTGATTTCAGTGGTGTCATAATTATATATGCTAGTCTTCCACCATCAAGGCCACTCACAGAAATCAGTTGGGAGGTCAGGATATTTCAGAGGTCTCAACACAATTATTGAGTTTTCTATTAGTTTTGCTGGAATATATACTTTGAGGGTCTATGTGATACCTTCTAAAAAAAAAAAACAAATACAAAAACCAAAAAACCCAAGCCCCACCAAACCCAGAAATTACTATTGTTTCTTGTGAGAAGGAAAGAATTATTTTTTCCACTCACTCTCCAGAACAAGCAGAGAAAATAATTAATGAATTATGAGACCCTTTGGATGCCCTGTGCATCTTCAGTACCTCTGATGCTTCCCTGGTTGTTGTGTGTGGAATTTGCTTTCTGGAAAGAGAAAAGATGTCTTCAAATCTCCATAGTCATTCAATTTAAATTTGGCAATGATATCTATCCATGAAGAATCTGATCTATGCTACGTATACCTTCAATTGTGTAATAATAGCCTGTGGACTCATGCTACCATGCACTGATTTATGACATTTAGTTGTTAGGCTCTGAACAGAAGTCTTAATTTTAGCTGCATCTTCTTCCTTGTTAAAAACTCAACCTACTGCAAATCTGCTTCAGATCTATTGATAATACACATTCTCAAACAGATCAGTCTAATGCCTGCCCATACCAGCTACTTGGATTCTTGAATATTGCACACATTAAAGTGGTTTGGATTGCCTATTACTGATACACGTTTCATCTTCAGACAATAAGATTTTTCAAACTTGTTCATACAGTTTAAGTACTGCAAAACAACTTACTTGAACAGTGTATTGCAGTTGCACAAAATCTAAGAAAATTATTTAATCTAGCTTTAATAGAAGTTTGGTGAAGGTTACTTTTGGTAATGAAAACAAATATACAAATGAATGCTGACTATTTTTGACAAACAAGCACACTAAATTGGTAGTTGTTAGTGATCTGAGAAGAGGGGAAGGGGTTCCACACCAAGAGACAATATTAAATCCCCAAATTTCTGCTGTTGATTTTTATTGTTTTTGCTCTTTATATATAATTACGTGTACAATTAGAGACATGGAAAACAATGATGTATTTGTAAGTAAATTTGTAAATATCCACACTGAATTTGCTGTATATCTCTTCCGTCTGACTGAATAATACTAATACATGTCATGTTATTTAGACAGAAATGGATTCAGCTTGAGGACTCACCAGATAAAAGCCTAGTGCAACATAAATTTTATTTTGTTTTTAGGAACCATATTCCTTTTCATGCATATGCAATCTCAAAACTGGCAGCAACAATAGCTCACCACAGGGAAACCAATGCTTTGTGGATACCTTATTTACCCAAACGCAAAAGATTAAGTCATGCATTTCCCAGATGCAAAATGGCAGCTAATGACCCAGAAATAGCATTTCACAGGTTTTCATTATAAATTTAAAAAGCAATAAAAAACTGTCCTTCAGTAAAATGAGTGCTGCAGAAAGATTGTAAACAATAACCCCAAGCTTAACTGCTGAGATTTTTTGTTTGGAGTCTTAGGGCTTATTTTCNACAGAGATAAGAGCTAGGCTGGCACAGAGAGCTGATGTCCTCCACCACACGAACGGGAGAGAAGAGAGAAAAAAAAGAGGCAAAAGGAAGGAGGAAACCTTCCTCCTGTCTTTATATACACCTGATTATGTGAAGAAATGGTGTGGAATACTTCCTTAGTTACAACCTTGCTACCAAGGAAGGCCCAGACCAAAACCAAGAAAACTAAACCACCACATGTTTTTTGGGTTTTTTTTGGGGGAGGCTTTTTCTGTTGTTGTTTGTTTGTTTGATTTTTTTTGTCTCTACTGTTATATGAGTAAAGAGTTAAAATCTTGCCATTATATGACTAAGTAGATTTCCCCTTCCTCACCTTTCATGATTTCTTCCTCTCTCTACCTGTCTCTTCCACACAAAAATAATTTGTGAAATAATATGCAGCAAGTAAATAAGGATAACACATTTTGAAGAAAAGTGAGGCCTTTATGAGTTATGATGTATAACAAGTCTTGTATATTTTAAAATATAACACTCTGATTTCTGTTTGCATCATTGTCATGATGCCTTTTCTTGCATAAGAGATTTCATAGTAAGTATAAAATTGGACTCTGAATATTAAACAAGTACATATGTGTATTGTATATTTATATCTATTGCTACTTTGAAATAAGGAATTGTTGAAGTTGATTCTATTTTTTTGTTTGTTTCTTTCTTTCTTCTTTTAGAATAAGGTCTTTGATTGCAAATCATTTACACATACTTTGAGAGAGAGGTACCCTTAATAACTGATCAAAAAATAAAAAAGTGACATTAAAGAAAGGAATAAATTTCTACCATCTAACTTCAATAATATTCAGTTAGTGATAATGCCATGACACATTTGAACTTGTATGATAAACAGTAAAAAATAATGAAATGAAGATATGTTGAGTCAGTGAATGTGTCATTATGGCAATTTTATGCATCTCAATTTCTCTTTCCAAAGAACATATAATTGCTCTGATATTTTGTTTCCAACCATCTTCTCTATGAGCCAATATAAACTAAGGTCGAACTGTTTTGCAAGCTCCCCTTTTTGCCTGCTGTTTAGTAAAACCTTGTCTGACTAAAAGGTTCAAAGTGCTTTGGGTCCTTCTCATACTCCATTTATCATCATGAGGGAATGTCTCTGGATTAAGGGAACGAAGATGTTTCAATCTGATAGGAAATTATAACCCATGAGGAATAAATTCCATCTGGTTCCTAAAACTGTCTTGAGATGAAGGCAATAAACCAGATATAAAAGGTAATCCTTGACATATTTTTTCAATGTGTTTTAAATTTTTAATGTTCATCCTTTTCCTTTCTAATTGCCTCAATGATAAGGTGTTTGCAAAATAACTTTCAAGAATTTTCTCCATTTCATTCAAAGTAAAATTCATTAGATTAAGACTCATCCCATGTCTGCCCAAGGCACTGTCCAGGGTTGGTGGTACCCATCCAGTTACAATAACAATTCCATTTAAACAACACAATTAGGTAATGACTAACATCCACTGCTGCTCAGATGTAAGTATCTGAATAATCAGTTGGAAATTAGATAAGTTTTGGAGGGTTTTTTTACCTTTCTTAAAAGGAGTTATACTTTTTTAAAAAACAATTTTATTCCTCTGAAGTTAGTGTGCTCAAGTGCCATTAGCTCAGATGTGAGTTTTCACATTTTTATTTCATCATGTCTTTAGACTTCAAATAATACTAAGACCTTTTAAAATAAAGTTGGCACCCACTGCAGTAACTTTGAATATCTCCTAGGTGGGCTTATGAGTACAAATAATTCTGTGGGATTCATAACGTCTGACTTAGGTAATAGGCACTTGGTTGACCCTGTCTGGATGCCAAATGTCCACCAGAAATGTTTTACCAGGTGGATGTCTGCTCCACTGTGGACCCTCATGGGCCCTGCAGGGCTGTTTCTTCGACATATTCTCAGTTTTCTCCCTGAATGATGTTGTCATCAATTTCCTGCCTTAACTATGTTATCCCAGAGGGACCACCACCATTGCTGGTAGTTTTTTTGCTTTGGCCAGCAGTGGGTCCCTCTTGGAGCTGGCTGGCATTGGCTCCATCAGACATTCAGGAAGCTTCTAGTAGCATCTCACAGAAACCACCCCTGTAGCTAACGCACTACCAGAACCTTGACATGAAAATCTAATATAGGAATCTAAATACCATAATTATACAAGAATTTGAGTGGTACTGAGCATAATAAAATAGTTGAGGAGTTCCAATATCAGCTCTAAGGTTACACACTTCCAATTATATCAACACCTAACTTGTGCTTCTGTCCAGTCTCATTAATGGATATAATAAACATCAGATTTCATTATGTGATTTCTCAGGAACAATAAATAGATATTAAAATAGGTGAGGAAAAATAACAATGTTCTGGGTGGAGAATGGATGTCTGCTTGAGTTTGTGCAATACCTCACACAGTGGAATATTAATCTTGAAAATATTGAGATTAATCTATAGTGCATAAAATTAGACATTATTTTGTTTTGTAGTCTATTAATATAAGTCAAAAAACTGTTAAAAACAGAAGTAGCATAGGTTTACTAATAATGTCAAAGCTGCATTATTATAAAACATATAATGAACACCTACTTTCTTGTCAGACTATAAAAATTATGAACCAAATGAATGTTTATTATCAATGTTTTATCCATCTATTAATTATTTATACACTACATGAAGTTCCATTTTATATATAAAATGTGACTGTCAATAAATTCACATAACAACTGGAAGAAATTTAAATGTCTCTCCTAGAGACCATAGTCATAAAATGGAAAATGTGGCTTTTTTTTACATGTGTCTTCAGAAACAGGGTTATTTTTCACTGCTGACACATCTGCTATATTTTATTTTGTTTTTTTTTTCTTCTCAAAGTTATAGCAATTCGCAGGAGAAAAATCTTTTCTTAATAAGTATTGCTTGACATTTACCATCACATACATGATAGATATTTGAAAATGATCATCTGTCAATGATATGACATCAAATTTAAACTTATTAGCCATGCAAATAACTTGGTGTACAGATTTCATCAGCACCTTTTCAAATTTTCAGACAAACGACATAAAAAACCTGAACAGAACAAGGCAAACAATTTTCCACCTTGCCAGCATTAAAGAATTGCTAGGTTGAAATTTATATACTATTAATATTATACTAAATATAAGCAAAAAGCGATATTCAGAAGGTTTGATTACAATTTTATCTTTTCTACTAAATTTAAACTGAAAGTTTAATTTACAATTATAAATTAAAAATGGATGTTAGCTTCAGAGTGGTAATTTGATCAAAATCCCATGATGCTGTTTAAAGGATAAAGTGAATTAATCTTCATGTAAGTGTTTTAATGTTTTGTATCTTAGCTAACACTCAGAAGAATATCTCAAAGAGTGTATTTAATCTGAAGATTGGGGGAATTTTTGAATAGAGTTTGCTTTTTGTTTTTTTTTTAATTTAAACAAAAATAGGAGCAGACAAGCCTTTCTTAACATATTTTTCACTTAATGAACAGATTTAATAACCAGATGTGTTTTATCTTTCCTCTACTGTATTATGTTTGAGGTTTCTAAAAATTCACAAACATTTATTTTACAAACTCTTTCTGGAGTGGGAAGACAAGAAGAAATATCACAGAATTACAATTTCATGGTTTTATTCAGTTATGCTACTGCTTGAAACACATTTGCAAGTAATTTAAAAAAAAATTACATGAGGTTGACTCAGTAGTTTGTCTTTGGAGCAATGAGAACAAAATATGTAGGGTTCATTGCTAAGGTCTATATCCAAGACTTTGAAGGGTTTCCCCCAAAGTATTTATTTCTATTTGGCACTTATGAGATTGCATCTGGAGAATGCACATAATTTTAGGCTCTGCAGTACATGAGAGAAACTTATATACTGGATCAGGTCCAGGAAAAGGTCCCTGAGATGTTTAGAAGGTTGGAGCACATATGAAAGGAAGCTTGGAAAGTTTGTTCAGTCTTGAGAAGGTAAAGCTATATGCTTTTCATTGCTGTCTTTGATTACTAATGGAAAATTATCAAGAAGATGAAGCCAGAGTCTTCCTGGAGATGAATAATGAAAAGGCAAATGCAACAGACAACAGTTTCTGGAAAGGAAATTTGAATTAGACACTAGGAAGACAAAATTTTCAGTGAGGTCATCAAACACTGTAAAGAAATTTCCAGGAGGGGTTAAAAAATCTCCAGTAATGGAGCAAGCCAAAATTTGACTGAACAAGGCCCTGAAAAAACTGGCTTTTAAGTTGTAACTTTTTTCAGGCTAAGCCTTTGAGTGGAGAGTTAGATCAGGTTAGATCAACTCCAGAGGTGTTTCCAACCTGACTTGTTCTGTGACTCTGTGACTAGTTTTCTTTTCTTTCATATACATCACCGATGATAATAGTCTTCTACACTCAGTCTGGTACTATGCCATTGCCATCTATTTCATGTTTTCTTTTGTCCAGTTGTGAGCATGTGTTAGTGCTGAAAATGAAACTTATTTTTTGCATATCTTGTCCCATTCTACATTGTAGTTATTTTTGTTTGTGTTTCTTTCCTAAAAAAAAATAATAAAAACAACCAAAAAAACCCCAAACCAAAACAAAACAAAATGCAAAGAAAGACTTAATGCTTTTGGAAAATGAGGGAAGAGATAGAAAATGGGATTAAAAAGTCTGCATTGAGCTCAGGAAACACATACCTTCAGAGAGGGGAATATGTCAGAGTTTTCTTGCTTTTGCTTCCAGCAAGGTTGAATTGTCTATGAAAGAGGATTCATGGGGAGAGTAAGTCTCTTTTCCTGTGCAGAATCCTTGAAACTTAAGTGTCTGAAGGAAAGTAACACACAACAATTCCATTTTTCACTCTTGGTTTCATGAAATATTCAGATCTTACTTCATCTTATTAGTGTACCTCCGTTATTTCCATATTCTTTGGGAGTTTATCTGGCTTCTGAAGAAAGCTTTAACAGCCAAAGATGATATTATGGTTTCTGATAAGACGCTACCAAGAATAACCAAACTGCAGTGTGCTCCCGCTTTATTTCATTTCCCTTTCCTCCTGTTCTTATCATGGTGTGAAAGTGATACAATTTTACCAGTGAACAGATTCACATCATAAAGTCTGTGCATTTCATTCTAACGCTGGATGACTTCAGGACAACGGAATAAGATGAGGAAGAATTTCCTTAAGACTTCTTTTTCATAGAATGTCTGATTCATACAAGACAAATTAGTGCTTTGCTTTTTGGATTGTATAATAAAAGCTAGATACCTCATAAGATGTTGGTTTGTCAGAAATCTGTCATTCTTGCAGGAGTATATGTAGGAATGAAAAGTGGAAAAACATTTGCAAAACAGATAGTAGGAAAATTAAAATGAAAAATCAAGAAAACTAAGAATATCAAGCATCATCTGTACCATATATAATTTATAATTTTCATAGAGTTGAGACCATAGCAAGGGCTGAAGAAGGAGCCTACAGAAAAATAAATATATTAGACAAAATAAATATCTTAGTAATTTTAATTTTCATGAGAAACAGACATAGGAAGTTCTACACATGGTCACCATCTAAAGGCATCCCCCTTAGGTCAAAGCTTTGATCTGAACCTCTTTACAAGGTCAGGTATGTCACCCATTCATCTTCACATACAAAAAAACCAAAAAAGCAGCTCGTTCATCTCTCCAGTCACTTAGTTATGGTAAACTTACTGCCTATATAAATGGTTGGCCCAAAGACAATTAATTTATAAATGAGAAAGACATACACATCTAAGTAAAGACTTGAATAGTATAGTATTCTGCAAAATTAAGTTTTAGTGTCTTCTTAAGTTATTTAATTTTCCTTAAAATCTAAGATTTACTAAAATTTCCTTTTTAGGCAGATTTGTTCATTAATTTAATGCAAATAACAGAACCTTTTACTTCAGTATGATCTAAAATTTTTCTATAAAGAACCTTCTCAGATATGGTCACTCTGGCATTCACCCAAACTGTCATGCTCTGGTCACTCCTTCAAACAAGCCACACTACAGCAAACCTGTATTTAGAAAATGATTCTTCTAAGAATTGGTACAAGTCAAATTACGCCAGCTTGACATCTTGATGACTTCTTACATGACCAATAAATATCTTTCCTAGCAGAAAAATTCTTCCCTATCCTTTCCACCATCATTAGGCAAGTTTGGGCGTGTTTAGGAAAAGACACAGAGTTTGCAACTTGATGTTACTATTTCTAACACAGGTGTTAGGTGTGTTTCTTGTCTATATCACCCAGCTGTCCAGCTAAGCAGTAAGCTCTCAGAAGAGAGATTGTTTCTGTGTTGTATTTAGTGAATGTGTTGAATACAGTGGTCCTTTGCTTTAAATACAGAGGATGTCTCTGCAAGCTGGAGTGAGTACTTAGAGTCAAATGTCTGAGATCCACATACTCCATTGCTAAAGCAGTAGATGATAAATGGATCCCCTGACTGTGTAAGAAACTAAAGAAAATTAAAAATACAAATTTAATGGCATAGAAGAGCCATGCGCTCATCATGAGCTGCAGGAAAATCAGATCTGTAAAAAAATACAAAGAAATACAGTCTTTCAGAAAGAATGATAAAGGAAACAAGTCATTCTTGATTTAGATTAAAAAATAATTTCCTATTAGCAGAAGATTCAATAACGATATCAATGTCTTCCTTCAGGTAAAAAGGTGGGTGACAGAGTTTTAAAATTTTCACTTTTCTATGGCATTTCTCCATTTTGACAGAGTGGTTGAGGTCAGACAGGACTTCCAGAGCTCATCTAGTCCAACCTCTCTGCTCAAAGTGGTGTCCTCTACAGCAGGTTTCTCAGGACAGTGCCCAATCAATTTTGAATATTTCCAAGGTGAGAGACTCCACAACCTTTCTGGGCAGCCCATATTTGAACATCCTCACACTATTTTTTTCCATTTTCTTCTTATGTCTAAATGAAATATCCCATATTTCAGTTTGTGATTCTTGTTTCTGCAGTACCTCAATAAATATGATTTTGCCATTGCTACTGTAAAATTATCTGATTAAAATATAATTGCAGAATGTAGCAGCGGGTCTGTGAAGAAAATGAAGAAACCAGCCAAAGTGCCTTACAAACTGAGGTTTTTACTGTATTGTAAAATGGATTCTTTGCCTTTTTTCCCTGAGTCACCTTTCTTCTTCCCAAGACCCCTTGAGAAAACTTATCTCCCTAGCTTATTATGCAGGAATTAGTCCTTGGCAGAACTATGTGAAACCCCTCTATTGGTCCTTAGCTAACCCTTTCCCCACTGGTTGTTATCCCTCGATTTCTATTGGTTGTAACCAAAATTCCCTAAAGCCCTTTTAAATACCCCTGGCCATGTGAATAAATGCTCTCTCTGCTTTCCCCTCCTGCGGTCTCTGTGTGTCTCTTTCCCGAGGCATCTCGGGGGCCACATGGCTGGGGGGGAATGGGAAGGAGGAGTGTTCCACCACGCTGTTGCATAGTAAATGCAATGAGCATCAAGACTCAGAGGTAGTACAAGAGGTGGCCAAATTCTGATTATTGTATCAGTGAAAATGAAACACACCTGAAATGACTACTTTTAAGATTTCACACCCGGGTGGGCCAACTAAAGGAAGTCTCTTCAAAATGCTTTGCAAAATGAAAGGAGTTATTTCCTAAAGGAAGTTAGGATTTATAGTAGTCCTTTAGCGGATGACTTTCTCCTATGTGCAAAAATTTCTTTGTATCCATGTCAGTACTTTGTGCGATTATGTGGATGCTTGAAAAAACAATGCTCTGTATTGACTTGTGTGGCCAATGCATGTATGTCTTGTGCATTAAACATGTGTGTGTGGGTATGCAGACATCTATTGCCAGTCAGTGTACAGCCCCACACTGACCTGCTGTAGTTACACCTATCAGACAGGAGAAAGGACAAATCCATCAGTTTCATGAAACCCAACAAATTAGGCTATGCAGAGCAACTCAAAAAAGGCTCTGCCATGTGCTGAGTGGCTCACCTTGGCTGCAGGGGGCTTAGCTGAGCTGGATTCAGCATCTCCCGTAGGACTGTTGTCTCTCCTGCTTGAACCTGAGCACTGACAGTAGGAAGGGTTGGAAAAAAAGTTTCTTAGTTGCTACCTAAGAAAACAGAGCCCACAGAGTGGCTAAGCCTGGCTGTGGAACCACCCTTGCACTCCTATGGGCAGCCCCAGAGGATCAACTAGTAAGAAAAATTACAAAAATAAACCCAAACAACTCAAGACTAGGAGGAAGTAGCTCCTGCTCTGAACAGGAAACTCCTTACACTGAAATTCTCAGCATGGTTTGTGGTAACCATCACTTTTTTTTCTTCAGGAAGATGGAGACGATCAATCTTAAGACCTGGAGGGACATTAGAAGAGCTGAAACAACACTGATTAGAACACAGATGTACCAAGAAGTTTATGTATAATTTTTGGCTGTATTTTAGTGAGAATTTTCTATGTTAATTTTGACTGTTAGGCTGTTAAAACATTGAAATCACAGTAAATTTTTGACTGCATGTATATTCCCTTTTGTACTGGGCTAGTATATTAAATATACATATACCAAAAAGACTTCCTTTCAGCACAGTACTTGGGCCTTTGATATTTATATAAAGTATTTGACTAAACTTATCTTTAAATTCATGCTTTTCCTCCAGGAAATTATCCTGCATTTTTCAGATGTGTTGTACAAATGAAAAATCACCCAGCCAAGGAACAAACAAGAAAAAGGAGAAAAGTGATAACCAATGGACATGTTCTTGATGTGTTTTTTCAATATTTTGATATGCTGTTTCTGAACAGAGTATACTAAAACTGACTGTATGTAGTGACTAAGAGGATCAAGTGTAGCTTGCTAAAGGGTAAAAGTTTCACTCTTACAATTTTACCTCACTTCTGGTGCTGAGGTTACAAAGTACTACAACCAATAACCTATGACAAATGAGACTACATTACTTTATGAGGAAGGAAGAAACTAAAGAGTAATGTAATGTTTATTTTTTCATATACTGAGGTAAAATGAATATATAAAATATCTGTTCATAAGGTAAAAAGCATCCAGGTAGAAAGCTCCATCTGCACTGTCAGAGGCTTCATTTGTATCATCACTGTCTCTTTCATCCTCATCCTTTCTATTTTCTACCCTCTGACGATCATTTTGTATGTCCCAATACTTTCTTTCTTGTCCTTTTATATTCCCATTTTTTTTCAGTTGGTCTCCTTGTGTCTGTTGTAGTTTGACTATTATGTTTTCGTACCTTAGAAATCGTCAAAAATTTCTGTTTCTGTTACTATAAAAAAACAGTGTGTGCTTATATAGAAAGCAGGTTATAAGTATTTCATACTTCTTTTGACTCACAGCTCTGCTTGTTTTACTCACGCCAGTTGTAGGCACAATACGGAAATACGAAAGAAATATTTGAGCAGGACAATGCATGGATCCAGGCACTCTGAACTCTGGGGAGGGAAGGAAGGATTCTACCTTTATCCTTCCCTTGTTCATCTCTTCAGAAGTCTTCTTACATTGCATGTACTTAAGAGCTAGCTGGAAGATCAGATTTCAGCTTTTAAACTCCTGGGAGCACTACAAATCCCAAAGAGAACTTCTAGGGTCCTAACCCTCTGTGCGCTGGCTAAATTGTTGAGAACTCAATATGCTTTTCCTTTTGTACAGCCAGGGCAGTCACTGATGCTATGTTTGAAGAGCTCTTCAAACACCCCACATAGGTGTGTGTTGACCACTGGAGTGATGACCACTCCAGTGATTGACCACCGTCAACCCTGAAAAGGTGATTGCCAATTCACATACTCAGCACAAATACCTTGGTATCCCATGCTATCCAATAATTTACTACCTTGTATGGAAATAATATATTTGTATGGAGAGTCTGCCTTTTCTTGTATGAGTGGAACTGTTGTTTATTCAATTGAATAAGTAGCATTTGTATGCAGCCTTAATCATGAACATTTTGGAGATTGGCATCTGGCACTAAGTACAATCCTGTCAAATAGCTGGCAGTGGATTAACGTTGACACCTAGAAACATGCCAAATTCTGACAGAATAAGAACTTGCTGTGTACTCATTGTCAGTCATTCACAGACTGCCACTCAAAATGCTTATCCTGTTAGTGATGGCATCAATCTGCATTGGCATTTGAAATCCTGCCGCCCTTTGAATACAAAATTGAAAACAATAGACTAAACTCAAAAGTGCATGCATTTTAGTAACCACTTTTACCTTTCCTTAAGAACTGGTGGCCACCTTCAATGGAGATGCTGCCTTGGTAATAATTTATCCAGCTGTTTGCAAAAAAAAAAAAAAAGTCTCGCTTCTATCTTCTATATAGCTAATCCATTGCTCAGGCTCTCTTGCAAATAGTCAAAGTGATTTTCATCATGAATTAAAACTTCATAGAGCCATTTAGATCTAATTCTAGTTATCTCCTAAGTTGCAGAAGTCTATCCATATTGATAGCAGCAAATAACGGATGACAAGGGTCACAAGTTCTTTTTATGTGTCAACCTGATTATTAAAGCATTCATTTGCTAAGGGAGAGGAGAAACCCAAGTTCAACCTGAGGGGTTTCAGAGCTATAACCACCAAATGTTTAGGCTTCCATTTTTTTGATCTTTTCTTATATCTTGTATCTTTCATAAATCCTGCATTTCTGCCTGCATAGTGAGCTAACACAAGAGGAGAATTCCATTTGCTCTTTTTTTTCACCCTGTTTTGTTCCATAAAGTGAGTACGACCTTGTGAAGTAAGAGATGAAGCTTTAAAGGAAATTGAACACATCTCCTATTTCCAGGGCAAGTGTTCAAAAGAGAAGCAGCTCTGTAGCAGTAGTGATAGATTAAAAAATAGAGTATGTTTTGTTAAGGCCTTACTTTTGGGAGAGGACTCCAGATCATACTTGGCTAGAGATCACTAATAAAAATGTTTGAGGCAAGTTCATAATCTTAAAAAAAGGTTAATCATTTAATTAGGATATCTGTCCTTCCCTGCAGCTTGCAAAGTGAAACAGTAAAAAAGACTCCTAAGTCTTAAGCGTAGCTGGAGGTATACTTTTCAANTTTGATTGTATATAATTGTAATATATGTGAATATATAGATATATACTTTTACTAAAATTGCCTTTTTGGGTACTTTTTTTCCCCTTCTCTCTTGGGGGAGGGGGGACGCGGAATCCGTGTGGCCGGCCCTTGGGCTTGGCAGGGAGCCAACCCAAACCTCCACACGTATATGTCCTATTAGCCATGGATAATCCCTTGTTCAGCATGTAGAAGCCATGAGTAACTCTTTGGAGATATGTCTGTTTCAACAGATGACTCATCTCAGAGCCTTCAACAGTTTTGTTCTGTTTTTTTTTTAATTATTTTTGAGATACAAAAAATTGGGTGTTTGTTTTAGAGAGATTATTTGTAGAATCAGATTCTCAAATAATTTTATTAAATAATCTATCAAAAATTATATACTTGCACTACTGTTTAGCTGCTACAATCCAGTCAAAAGGTAATTTTCAAGTGGTATATTTAGGCAAAGCACACAACAAAACTTTTGTTTAACTAGAAAATTCAAACAGGAACAGGATTCTTATTCTTCTATCATCTAAGATAAGTTCTATCATTATAAGTTAATCTATCTAGCAGGTCCTAAATCTAAGGCATTTTCAGGCTCATTTAAAACATCTCAAAAAAAACCAACCAACCAACCAAAAACAAAAACATAAAAAACCTAAAAAAAACAAAAGCCTTAATTTGGACTAGCTAAGTGATACAAGCATTCACTGTCAGAGGGCAGATGTTCTCAAAAAGAAGATAGACGACTGAATACTGTCCCTTCTCATTATCAGAAACAACTACATAAATTTCCTTTCATAATTTTAGTAGTCTTCATTCTAAAACGTAATTTACTTGACCTTTCAGAAGGTTATTTCAGAAAGAAACTTCAGCTGAGGAAGGTCAAAGAAGCCTGAAACTATTTCTTCACAAATGCAGGACCGAGGTGGCACATCTGTATTACATCTTGCTGTGCAAAAATTGTAGCTTGCTTAGAGTTACCTGAGGTATTGGAACAAAGTAAGCACTGCTGTAAGTTGAAGCACCAATCAGCTTGGTAGTTCCATAAACTGAATCTGTTTTTTTTAATTATTATTTTTTTATTTGTCCTTGATAATATGCATAGATGATCAGTTGCTTGCAAATCTTGTATTAAACATCCAAATCTTACAAGGATCTTGACCTTCTGGCCTGAGTCTGATAATTCCACTGAAGAAAAAAACACAGAAAATGTGAAATATTGAACTGCCAAAGTACTTTTAAGCAGCTGAACACTGTGTATGCAATATAGCACCAATGGCTCAAAAAGGCGTCTTTCTGCTGCTGTCATGTGGAGGTCACTGTTTGCACTCTAGTAAATAGCTGCGATAAAACCTGAAGTATTACTAACTTGCTTAAAATTCAGGCAACGTGGAACAAGTGCAACTGTCAGCAATAGGAGGCCTTGAATAGCTGTAAAGGTTAAATATCAATTTGTTTAAAAAAAGAAGTCAAACTTGCTTCTCTACCATAAACTGCAAATCTGATGGCATTCAACCCATTAACACTCCTGTCAGACATTTGAATTTAAAGTGCTTGACATCCCCAAAAAGCACAGCACAGCACAACACACTTTTATTAAATAGAGATTACTTTTTAAGGGGGTTTTTTCCTCTTCTTTTCTTTTTCTTTTTTCTTTTTCTTCCCCTATAGGTATTTTATTCCACACACAGAAGCTTAGAAATCCTTGTTTAGGTATCCAGATTCAGTGATTTGAGGCCAGTTCCAAAGGCAGTGAGGGTTTTCTATTGACTGCAGTAAATTTTGAATCACTCCCTTAGGACTGCTTGAATATATAGATAAGGGAAGACTGGATGCAGAAAGGACAGATTTCTGACTGACTGCCATGCTTTTGTTTTCTGGATTTTTTTGAGCTATTTTGCCTTCAATAAATGATCAATATTATATTTCCTATAAGAAACAGAAAAGTTTGCTTCTACAGTAATGAACATTCTCTTCATCTGAAAGGCATCTCCAAAATTTTTTAAAGGATGTTAAATATACTTCAGCGTATGTTTAATTTTTACTTTGTTTTCAGTGGAAGATTAAACGATGAGTATAAATTGGCCTTGCAAGTAGCAAATCCATTTTTAAAAGTATTTGTGGAAGTAAAGAACATTTGAATTCTAAAGCTTACAGTTTAAAATCAGATTCCAGTAAATCCCAATAATTGAAATTACAATATCAGCAACAATAACAATAATAACAGATATGCCAAGACTTTCTCTACCACTACAGAAGTGGAAAGTGTTGAGATCTGAAATCAAGCAGAAGTTTATTTTTCAATATTCAAATCAGTGATTGCAACACATTGGGGTTTTTTGAATTTTTATATAAGCACATGATTCAGTTTCAGACATTGGCAGAATGAGATATTTCTGGGATCTGTTGGGCAGAAAGTGGAATTTCCGCATTCGACATTCATTTTTTTGGTTGTTGTTTCTGACATTTTTAGTATTGTAAAAGCATCTTACCAACTCATGTTGGTTTCTGCATTCATTGATTTTTCTGCCTTTGAAATCTGGACAGAAGCTGATGGCTCTCTTAGATGTATACTTCCAATTTGTAAGGTATTTTAAATTATCTTGTGGTAGGAAATTGATTAATTAAGACCAGTTGTTTCCCAGTTGCTGTAAAAATTGGATATTATTGTTTATTTCTGATATGATTCCTAACTTGCTTTGTTACCTTGATCCTTTTTCATTATAAGTTAATCTAACCCCTTTACTTAGCAGTATTAACCTATAACACAGACCACTAGCAGCAGAGGTCGTCGGTGCACTGCTTCTTTGAGCTCAGATATATTAGCATGTAAATCTATATCTTAAATTAAAACTAAACTACAGAATGCATATAAATATCTTGGTTTGTAAGTAGATAGATTATGCTTTTCTCAAGAATGATATCATTATTAATGAACAGGTGAAGAATCAATATTTGAGCTCTTCCTGCCTGGACTTTTAGGAGAATTTCTACAGACAAAACCTTTAGTCCGGGGGCTGTGTCCACCAGTGCATGTACTCTCACATCCCTATGCAAAATCACAGAATATGGTGAGTTGGAAGGAACCCACAAGTCCAACTCCTTGTGTCCAGCTCCTGGCCCTCCACAGGACTCTTCAAGAATCACATCATATGCCTCAGAGTATCATTCAAAGGCTTCTGGAACTGTTTCAGGCTTTGTGCTGAGACCACTTCCCTAGGGAGCCTGTCCCAGTGCCCAACCACTCTGAGAAAAACCTTTTTCTCATACCCAGCTTAAACCTCCTCTGACACAACTTCAGGCCATTCCCTCGGGTCCTGTCACTGGTCACCACAGAGAAGAGGTCAGTGCCTGCCTCTCCTCTTCCCCTCACAAGGAAGTTGTAACTGCAATGAGGTCTCTTTCGAGTCTCCTCTTCTCTGGGCAGAAAACACCAAGTGCCCTCAGCTGCTCCTCATATGGCTTCCCCTCTAGACCCTTCATCACCTTCATTGCCCTCCTTTGGACACTCTTGAATAGCCAAATATTTTTCTTATATTGTGGTGCCCCAAACTGCACACAATATTCAAAGTGAGGCCACCCCAGTGCAAAACAGAGTGGGAGAATCCCCTTCCTCGACCAGCTGGTGATGCTTTGCGTGATGCCCCCCAGGACATGGTTGGCCCCCGTGGCTGCCAGGGCACTGCTGACTCCTATTAAACTTTTCATCAACCATGATCCCCAGGTCCCTTTTTGTGGCACTGCTTTCCAGTATCTCATTCCCCAGTCTGTACATACATCCAGGTTTGCCCCATCCCAGGTGCAGAATCCAGCACTTCCCCTTGTTGAACTTCAAATGGTTGGTGATTTCCCAGTCCTTCAGTCTGCAGAGGTCTCTTTGCAGGGCCTCTCCACCTTCAAGTGAGTCAACAGCTCCTCCCAGTTTTGTGTCATCTGCAAACTTGCTTAGTATCCCTTCCAGTCCTGCATCCAAGTAATTTATGAAGATGTTAAGAGCACAGGGCCTAAAGTAGAGCTCTGCAGAATCCCACTAGCAACAGGTCAGCAGTCTGATGATCCCCTATTCACTAGTACCCTCTGTGCTTGACCCACCCATTTTTCACCCACTACATGATGTGCTTATCCAGCTGTGTGGTAAACATTTTGTCCAGAAGGATCCTGTGAGAGACTATATCGAAAGCTTTACTGAAATGCAAAAAGATTGCATCAGTTGGCTTCCCTTAGTCAACTAAGTGGGCTACCTTGATATAAAAGGAAATGAGGTTTGATAAGCAGGACTTTTTCTCATGAAGCTGTGCTGGCTGTGACCAATGGCTGCTCTATCTTTCATGTGTTTTTCAATACTTCCCAGAATAATCTTCTCCATAACTTTACACTGAAATGACACTGACAGGCCTGTAGTTTCCGGGGTCTTCCTTCTTGCCCTTCTTGTCCTTTGTCAGGACAACGTTCTCCAGCTTCCAGTCAGCCAGCTGCACCCCATTTCTGTCAGTTCCAGTCGTTTTGCACCCTGGTCTGGTTTATATTCGTGTATGTTCTGGCACCAGCTTTTCACTCTGCTCTCCTCTAGGTGGCAACAGAGGAGGGAGAAATACAAAGTCCTACTCTTGAAAGAAGAAAAAGGATGAGGATCAACAGAAAGACAGAAAGGGAAATATAAAGAAAATTGGGAGGGGGACGGGGAAGGGAAAAGCTTCAGAGTTCCTCTTTCCTCATTCTTCTCTCTTCTAGAAATAGTAATATTCTTGTCTAGATGATATTAGCCAGTTCTTTATATTAGTTTTAATTATCTGATCTTCCTTACAAGGAAGGATGATGGAACAGTTTTTAGATCAGATCAGCATTTTTTTTCAGCAGTGGGATGGAGTTTTATTTCATTTATACTGACTTCAGACCTGACTAACCTTGCCAGGCTGGAGAAATAGCAGTTAGAACTGAGCTGCCAAAAAATATCATTAAAGAAGGTGAAATATCTGCATAACTTTAATAGATACTTACTTTCTGACACATTTTAAAGATAATCTTGGTATAAAAGCCGGTTTTTAAAAGCAACACTGGTGCACATGAACTCTCGTAACTTATAAGAAAGTATCACTACTTAATGTTAAATTTTGTTTAACTGGTCTGGGTTTGGGTTTGTTTTGTTGTTTTTAAAACAAACAAACAAACAAACACACACACAAAACCCTTTTCTTACTGATCCAGAGAAAAATAGAAGTTATTCAATGAATCCATACATATTAAAGCTATTTCTGTAGATTTTGCTGTGTCATATGAACAGACAAGTTTACACATAACTAGCAATTATCAATATTTACAGTTCACAGTCACAATGCTGCTGTTAAGACTTTGTCAGTGCTCCCATAACACCATAAAATGTTACTTTCTTTTAAAAGGTGGTTGGCTTTCTGATGAGAGCTAAAACCAAAATACTTCTGCAAAGGTCAAGAGTGGGATAGTTCCAAGTCCTAACCTGTAAGAAGGTAAATCTTCAGCAAATACTATAAATTTATGTAAACAACTGAAAATATACTTGCAGTATTTTTTTTTTAAAGTAGCATCCCTTAGTACTATTCTGATATTGTTGTGCTTCTGCATTATTGGATCAAAAACAAATACAGAAATGAGGCAGGAAAGATAAGTCTGGAGCTCACATAATATTCCTACAGCACCCAAACACAAATGTAAAAGTAAACATCACAACAGCTACTCAGGTAAACAGTTGTATTGCTAAGAATGACTGAGAAAGAATCTGAGGAATGTGGGTATTTGGGAAGTTCATTAGTAAAGAGAGGTAGAGAAGATTGTGATCAGTCACTGTAGGATGACACAAGCTATAGAAAGCAAGTTGCAGTACTTTAAGAATAAAGCTAAATCAGATTTCCCTTCACATTAATTCACAGGTGTGTAGCCCTCTTGGCTACACTTAAAGTGAAAGGCATCTAAACTAGTCAGTGCAGTGAATGTAGCAATCTCACTGCCAACCAACTGCAGAAGATGGTGTAACTTGTATCCCTTCTGATGTCTCCCAGATCTGTTCCCTGTTACTTTAAAAGGAGTTTTTGACTACAGTGCACTTCCTGGTAAAATAAACTATGCATTTTGAGGGAAAAAAACCCTATTTTCTCTCCCTTGAATTCTGTATGTGTCTGTAACTGCTAAGTAGGAACCACTTAAAAATGCATATTTATTTGATCTTCCAACTATTATGGTTAATAGCTGTGGAAAAATCATTTAGAGAAGCTGGAAAGTAGCTGTTCCGTGATCCATGGTTGCATCTCCAAAGAGTACTGGAGAAAAAGGTCTGTACTTGTAGGGTCAGAGAATGGTCATCCAACAAAGGCAAGTTTGCCTAGGGAGTGTGCTTAATGAAAACAATCTCAGACAGTTTGCCCAGACCCTCATTCCTGTAGGCATGTTGGTGATGTCAACTAAATAAATAAATAAATAAATTCCAGAATTTCTGTTTTTTTTTTTTTATTATGTGATGATATTGTAGGTTAGGTTGGACTTGAATATATAATGCTCATACTTGAGAATTATGTGATTTGAGACTCAAAAGGACATAAAAGAATTGTAATATAGAAAAGTACTTTGTAGATTTCTTCTTTATCAAGATTCTTTTCCTTTTTGGACCACATTCTTTATTTTTGCAGAATTTATCTACAGGATTCTCTGTTCCCTTTTAGACATGTTTAGTGTGCACTTCCTTAAATAAAAAACCCTCAGTTTGCTGCTATGAGATTCCAGTGATTAAAGATACCTCCAGATGGTATCTCCTCTGCACAGGCTTCTATCACTGTTAGGTCCGGCACAGGTATGAGAGACATGAGTCTAGAACCACATTGCAGAGGTGCGACATCTTACCTTCCAATTTTATTAAGACACAACACTGTAAAAGATTTGTTTATCCTTCAGGGTAGCATCTGACTATACCAGACAATATGAAAGATTGGAATAGAAAGTCAGACTCCTACTGTCTGTCTTTCTAACACTAAAGGCTATAGTTTTCAAGCTTTATTCACTCAACACTACAGCTTTCTTGTGCAAGCATCTCAGAATGATTATACTGTTCCTTTATGAGGTAATTCTTGCCTTTGATGATCCCAAAAGCTAAGTCAATAAGAACACATCCCACTGGCTGAAGCAGAACCTTGTTTAATTAGTAAAGAAATGAACTCAGGTTTCTCCAGAAGGAATCATTGTGATAACAAAGTGTCAAAGCAAAAAATCTTGTCTCTGTGAGATAATGTTTTCAGTCTGGTAAAAAACCAAAAAAGTTATGCATGATCCTTATAAACATACATATCTTGGGAACATATACTTTCCAGAACTCTAAGCTTAAGGAGTATGTCCTTGGGCAGTCATTCCACACCTTATGAAGTCTCTACAGAACATATTTGTATACTTATCTATGGCAGGCATCCTAATAGACTTGCATGTAAGCATTTATGCGTTTAACTGTAAGCTAAACAGGAAGAAGTGCTGGTGTGGATTGTTCATACTGTTTAATTCTTAGTTTGTTCCCTGTTATTAATTTGACCTTGGCCAAAAGTGTCACAGAAATCCCACAGGAAAACTTTGAAATTTAGTGCAGATCAAAGATCATTCCTAGTAGGTAGGATGAATGTACTATACAGTCATGTCTCAGTGAGGTAAGAGAATTTGGCTGCAGGAACATGAGTCATACTGTGCCAGATGGTTTTAGAAATGGAGAATGGCACCTTATTCACTCTGTGCACCAGTATAGACGAAACTTTTGTCTATTTATTTAAATTGAGACTTGGAGATATTTTTTAGTGAGATCTAATATTGTACTTTTAATTTAAACAAGCAGTCTTTAGCAAGTATTGCAACATTGATTACATAAGCACATTTAATTTGTCCTTCAGTTGAACTTTAAAGTTATTCTTTAAAGCAGAGTAATTATGTGTCCTCTTTTGAGAGCTAGCAAATATCAATTCAGCAGTATGTGTATATTGATCTTCTGATCTTAACCTATTCTGTTTATTGTCCTCTAACAGAATTCTTCCATGAACATTAGTGCTCATGGGGAAGTAGAAGAGAGATTTATGTTACGTGAGGAATTTTGATGCCTATATTTAAAGATTAGGAGTCCACATAAAGGTATGACATCATTGCCATAAAAATTCCACTGCAATGTGTCTGTGGATTTTATAATACAGTACGGGGTGATATAGGTGTGTTCATCTAAACACTTTTTTCTCTTTAAATAAGACTAACTACAGATACATCATATTCTCCATATAAATAGTTAAGGCAACATAAAGTTAGAAAATGTTCTTGAAATATTTATATTTATGAACATATTTAGGTGGAGGTTTCCGGGCTTTTTAGTACAGTTGCTGTGTATTTTCCGCAACATGTACTAAAACAATCTCTGTAATTTAAGAAAGTAAATATGAATTATTCTGTGCTTTAGGAAGTACGTTGTGACAGGTGATTGGCAGTTCCAGTTCTATCCAAAGTCTGCAAGCAAGTTGAAGTATTCATTGTAACAGATCTGTGGACCGTATCACTTGAAGGACAGGCAGAGGAATATATTTCTTACCACATTGTTTTACTATTTCAAGGTATACCCTTAGAGGCAGAATACAGAACTTTTCTGGAAGTGCAAAAAGGATGTGAATATGAAGTTTCTTTATGAAAAAACAAACAAACAGGCAACAAAACTATTATCTTGCTCATTATGTTCTCTGAGAATTATTTCTGTTTCAGGCTGTACCACCATCCTTTCTAACATTGGAAATAGATGTGGAGCACTGCTTTGTTTTCCAAACAAGCTGGTGAATACCTATCAGTTCTTAATAATAATATAATCTATTTTATCTTTAACTCTTTATATCTTCCCCAGAAACATATTCAGCTATGGGAATTTCAAGTAGGCAGTTGTCCATGAAGCTGGGAAGCAAAAGCATAGGCTACAAAGGTGACAAGAGTTGAGGTAGAAAACAGTAGTGAAGATGGAAAGAAAACAGAATTTCGTTTTTTTCTGCTACACTCCCTGTCAGGCAATACAAGCATCACTGTTTTTTGTTACAGGTAGCTCCAGAAAGTACCTTCAAAATGATAGCGATTCATCTTGTAAGGCATGTGTCCAAAATATACGTCCAATGAACAACCTTATAAAAATGAATATTTTAATTAATAATTATAAAGAAATAGATAGTATTCTAAACCTGGTATTTCTATACTGTTGTCAGTTTCAGTGAGATGTGTTAAACCCTAACAGTTTTTGTGCTGGGGCTTCTAGTGAGATATTGCATATCTGTGTTATAGGTGTATGCACTCATACTTCTAATCTACTTAAAGTAGATTGTTACTGCTATGCAGTGTTTACAGTTCACTTTAGTTTCTACTGAAAATAAAAATATAGAGTTTTATTTTTATTTTTTCTCATTACTTGATATTTTAACATTCTGTTGATATTCATCCTTACATAAAAGTATACAGGTTGCTCATTAAGGAAACATCCCTTTTACTTTTCACAAAGCTAACTAAAATGCTTGAGTGTTAGTATATCAAGAGAGAAAATAACTCATAAGACTTTAGTGGACTACTGTGAAAAGAATATTGCTCCTGCTCTTTGCAACTCATTTCCAATTTAAAAACTCTTAGAAAATACAGAAAAAGCATTTTCTTTGTTTCTATTATCTTCATGACTCTCTTTGACTCCTATTAATGCTTCCTTTAAAGATTTTCCTGTTTTTAATCCTCAGATCAAATAACCAGTTTGTTTCTTTATTGTTGTGTGAATTTAAGGGTAAAAAAGTATCATTGCCATATATGCATTTAGTTCTTGAAGAAAATGTGGCACAGACTTTCCAGAATGAGAAAAAAACCCAGCAAAGAACTGATGCAGATTTTAATTTCTGTAACAAGACAATAATATATAAATATGTTATTAGTACATAATTAAAGTAATATACATAATACATGTTATAGAATATACACTCTAATATAGTATATAATGTATAATGTTATATGTACTGTGTTAATGATATAAATACTATTTTTGTGTATTTTCAGAAGTAGTATCACAGAATGATTGTGTTTAGAAGGGGCCTCAGGAGGACGTATGGTCAAATGTTCCTGCTCAGGCCAGGCCATCTACAACAAGCCGTCCAGGATGGTGTCAGATAGTTTTTGAGCACTGCTGGCAATGCTCTTCCTACTGTAGCCTGGTATACCACTTGTTTTCCTTGCCACAAAGGTACCTTGCTGGCTCATGTTCAACTTGGTGTACACCAGAACCCCCTGGTCCTTCTCTGCAACAGTCATTCCCATCAGGTGGCTCTGAGTTTGTGCTGGTTCATGGCATGTTCCTTCCCAGCTGCAGAACTTCGCCCTTGTTGAATTTTGTGAGGCTTCTGTCACCCCATTTCTCTAGCTTGTTGAGGTGTCTCTGGGTGGCAGCATGACCCTTTGGCATATCAGGGAGTCCCAGTTTTGCATCACTAGTACAGTCATCGGGAGACTCAACCCCATCATTCAGATAATAATGTCAGATTTCCATTTCAAGCTAACAACATTATGGATGTATCTTAAATGTTCAGTTAGACTGAAATGTGTAAAACATTGCACAAAGTGCTGGAGGCCATGGAACCTGACAACAGCAGAGTAGCTCCAGTGTTGTCAACATGGACTCTTGTACTCATGATACATTTCTTTTTTATTTTTGCGATATTGTATATGTAAGTACATTTTCTAAGGATATCTAACATTGGTGAAATATGTGCACAGGGACACACAGTCAATTCATGGCCAACTTGTCATTCAGCACAACTCATGGGTTCTTCTCTCTAATAGGTCAGTCCCCAATATGTACTCAGGGTTAATCTTCCCCAGGTGCAGGACAGTATTTTATATAATATGGTTGTTTTGTTTTTAAAAGTTTATATAGTAGTTTAATAATATATATATGTATGGACACTGGAACAGGCTCCCCAGGGAAATGGTCACAGGACCAACCTGACAGACTTCCAGAAGCATTTGGATGGTACTCTCAGACATATGGTGTGACTCTTGGGGATAGTCCTTTGCAGGGCCAGGAGTTGGACTCAATGATCCTTGTGGGTCCCTTCCAACTCAGCATATTCTGTGATATATATGATTTATGTAATAGAATAGTTTTAGATAACAGCGTTTTGTGTGATAGATTTTTGGGAAGTGGAGTAACATATTTTATCTTATTTTTTATAGTTTTTCAAGGTGAAAAATTGTAATTTGTCTATTTTTACTTAATTTCAGGAAAAATGGATTTTTAAAAAAGATTATTTCCACTAGAAATAGTATCCTCAATTGGCTGTAATTTTCCTAGCTCTGTATCTGACAGTTAAAAACATAGTCATTAGTAAAAACAGCTACATTTCGATTACCTTTATTCATGCTGACTGATGCCATTCTTCAAATGGTGCTATTGACTTTATCTCGCCTATTTATAAAGTACTATTCAACACAAGGGAGAAGAGGGGAGTCAAATGCCTGATGTTCCGTCCAGGACAGTGAGTCTGAAGATGTGACATGAAATCCTTACCCTATTGCATTCTATAGCAATTGTGCCTTTAACTTCAATGAAGCCAGAATTTCATCCATTTCATCCATTATTTCTCTGACTTTTTTTGGAGTCAGGCATTTCATTTATTTCTCCAACGTCTTCGCAGTCTTTCATCAAAGTCAAATACTAACTTTATTTACAACATAGTGGAACTCTTCTGAAGTTCAGGGAAAATTTTTCCTGACAAAACTTCAGTCTCAGGCAGATGTTCAGCAAAAGAGGTCAGCAGATATTTAGTTAAAGCACCACTTTAGGCTAGTTGCTATGTAAGTATTTAATATTCTTAAATTTAGACACATCCAAAAGTGTACACTGAAATGGAGACCCATTGCTGAATTAGGTCTATGAATCCTAGAGATAAGTAAGAATCCGAATATTTGGAGGGTGTGTAAGTCGACACAGGCAGGCAGGCAGAACCACCATAAACCCATGCTGGAAATGTAAAGATTAAATTTATTTCATTGCCTTGCTAAGTGGAGGATCCCGAAGGAACAGCTGGGCAGAGACATGCAAGTGGGAACACAGGCATCATTAGGCTCAATCCACCTGACAGAGCAGCAGGCCTTCTGTGTGCAACAGTTTAAGGTCCTGAGCATGCGTAGTTTACCACCATGTTGTGATCTCCTCTGCACTTTTTATGATCTCTGAGCTTTGATCTTCTCTCTCCCAAAAACAGGGAGCATGTCCATGCAAACGCCTCCAAGCTTCTCAAACACCTACATTACCTCTATGCAGAGGTGCTACTTCTCAAAATAGACAGAGGATGAACAGCAGAAGAGATAATATATGTGGTTTCCCACACTACAATTCCCACACAGCCTTGGCATCCCCAGCTGTAAGGTCACTTGAGTGAATTTACCATCCTCCTTGCCATTCTTCTGCTTTTAACTTTTTCTTCTCAATAGATGGAGTAAAATCAGAGCATATTCCATAGTCTGTGAGTTGAAAACATTAGAACATGCCCTGAGCGTTTCAGGAAAGGGAAGGCTATGCCAGAAATAAGATTTAAACAGTAGGCCAGTGTATATTCTAGGAAGCTGAAGTCAGACCTTCCTTGGGAGTAGGCTTTAGGCTTTCTTTATTCTTTCTTTGCTCTAAACTTGTGTTGCAGGGCTCTATTCTGTAATCCAATTCCCACACCAACTCCTGCATAAATGGTGGGTTATTGATTGCTCTTGAGATCAGAGCAATCAGAGATCAGAGATCAAAGGACAAGAAAGAATGTTGTTTTATATCACCACCTCTTCTGCCATTGAAAAAAGAAGTAGTCTACTGGACTAAGTAGAAGACATTTACTTGAATGAAAACCAAGGAAATTAATTCTGTATTAAATAGTTTACTGAATCACAGCTCTAGGTGAGATTATTTTCCTTGTCTTCATGGATGCATCTAGAGAACTGCAGTGGTACTATGCTGCCTTTACCTTTGTTCTTGGCTATAATTTTTTTTTTATTATTCTCCTATTTCAGCCTCTGATTTTGTGTTTATGATTTCTAAGATTGTAGGTAATTAATCAATAGGAGAAAACATTGCCAAAATATATAAAAAATGTCAGCTCATAAAAGGAAAACTGTCAACTATTCCAGGTTTGCAGTGGAGAGTTTTCTAAGAGATTTTCTAATAAAACCAGAAGGGTTTATACATATTTTTATGCTAAAGGTATCTCAAGAAATAAACACCACAATTAAATACCAGTAATTTTTGTAGATTTTGAATTTACATTTTTTTACCTAAGCTGCTGAAACTTCTTTGAATGTCAGCAATTCTCTCAACCTTTTCAATTTAATGAATAAAGTTAACATTTATAATTACTTATGTATGAATGCAATTAGAGGAGTTGCATTACTAATATATGAGAGTCATTTTTTATGAATATAGTCCAGAAGTGATAATTAGGGAAAGTACCAAAAATGTTGTAATAATTTTCACGCTGCAATTATTTTGCCATTTTAAAGCATACACACCCTTTAAAACTGGTCCATCTTATGAAACATTTTAATGTGTAATAGCACAGTTGATTGGAGC